>JAABKK020018930.1:0-50737 GCA_011634745.2 Catotricha subobsoleta | reverse complement strand
TGCACAAAATGGTTTGACTCGGTTTGGAATTAGTGGTCAAATGGGTTGACTCGTTTTCGATTTAGTGGTCAAATGGCTTAGCGCGTATTGGCAGAACACCGGCGATATATGTACTAAGGCGGTGCAAATTTCAAATACCTTTCGACATCGTTTCACATCTTGTTTTTTTTTATTTTTTGACCACTTTCTTTTCACTTTTTCTCAAGATTGGCTAGACGGATTTTGATGATTGACCCACCGTTGGATGCAGCTTCAATATATATCTTCAAAATATATTTACTTTATTTTTTATCTGTGTTAATTTTTTGGTCGTAAAGTAAAAAAAGAAGTAGAAGTTAAATTATTTTTTGAAGAAATTGAAAAATAGTTTTTGTAATTTTTCGAACCAGAAACCACCACAGATAAAAACTAAAATATATATATTATAAAGATATTTTGATTCTGCGTTCAACTGTGGGTGAATCATTAATATCCGTCAAGCAAATCCTGAGGAAACGCCAAAAGAAAGTGAAAAAAAACAAACAAAAAAAAATTCTGGAGGTTAAAAAAAAAGCCAGTACATATATATATTTTCACAGAAAGTTCCGCGTCTTTTGGTATATTGACCATCAAAATCCGTCCAACATTTGGTTGTCTATTCTCCCACTCTGCAAATATCGCTCTACCATCAACAAAAAAATCGAGTCACGCAATTATCCATTTACAAAAAAATATAAAAAAATATTTATAATCCTTTAATAGCCGTATCACACAACAATTTTATCGTGTTGAATATTTATCTTGAAGACTGGAATAACTTCTAAAGGGTTGATCAAGCAGTTATAAAATGTATTAGGCAAAGTTGCATCTTAAACAAAAGTACAAGTCGCTCTTATACAATTTTTCTGTACGATCAATCGTTTAGAAGTTATTCCAGTCCTCCAGATAAATTCTCAAGATAAAACGTAAAACCTTAAGATAATTATCTTGAGGACTGGAATAACTTCTAAGGGATTGATCGTACACAAAAATTGTATAAGAGCGAAATGTACTTCTGCTTAAAGCTTAAGACGCAACTTTGCCTAATACATCTTATAATTGCTTGATCAACCCTTTAGAAGTTATTTCAATTCTCAAGATAAAAATTCAACATGATAAGATTGTAGTGTGATACGGCTATAAAATAATATAGTTACGCATTCCAACCCATTTTATTTTCGGTCTTTATTTGTAGCTGAAATTAGTTAGCAAACCTCTAGGGGTTAACATGGGATGAATAAAACGCCATCTAATGTTGATGGACAAATAAGTATAAATGAATTCGGATGGATAACGGCTGCTAAAATCATTTGTATATAAAGAAAATTAATGATCTTGAGAAAAGGTAATTTACGTTTATATTATATTTCATATTCTGTGACATGTAAGTTTTGGTAGGTATTAGCTACTTAGGTAGTATGTTGAATGAGAAAATGTATTACAGAATAAAATTTAAACTTAAAAAATTCTAGCAGTGACTTTTAAATACTTTCTGCTACAGAAGGAAAAAGCCATTCATCAAATATATATTTTTTTAAAAAAATATTAGAGCAGAAATGTTATTTAAAAATACACTAAGAGCAAATAAAGTTGAGCACTTTGAATTTTAGCCACCTACATAAATTAAATTGTAAAAGAAAGTTTGTCTTCCAAAAATGTTCATTATTGGAAAATAAATTGCTTTACCGACATAAAGACTATAAGCCTAACTCTCATTTAAAATTTTCTAATTTAAAGTACAAAATATAAACCAAAAAATCAAATTATAATTTACAAGTTTACAAGACATAACAAACAAAATACCCATATCCACCCACATCTAACAATTTTCATTACTAATAAAAATCTAAAACGGTAATATTTTCCAGTGCATGAAATAACAAAATTTCAACTTTTTTTTTTTAGTGGAAAACTTTTTTCGACGGTTTTCAAGAAGGAGCTCTGGTTTTTAGGTTTATTTCCCTAAGTTAAACTTTTCCATGTTGTACATGATTTACACAAGTGCGATTTGTTTGCATCGAAAAATTGTTGAAGTTTCTTCTGTACGTACTTATATTCGATCCGTCTATGGCAACGGAAATATAGGATAAGTTAGGAATTGTACATTTTTTGTACGATTTCTCTGTACGAGTTAGTTGAAAGTGATATGTCGTAGCGTCGAATGGTGCAACTACCAAAAATATTATCCTTATAAGTACATATATATTTATTTAGTTTTTATTTTATTTATTAATTTTTTTTATGGTATCTACGTTATACGTGTAACAGAGCACACTTCTGGAAAAGGTATATGACAAATTTAGAACGAGTGCAAGGACTAAGAAAGACAATAAAAAACATCGAGAAAATGCAGTGCTCGTAATTTATAACATTATATTTCAAAGTGTTATTTTATAAAAAGAAAATCATATTACATATATAAATTAATGGTAAAAGGGATAAGCTATATATTACCTCTATACACCTACACTTATATATATATCGCTCATGCCTTATATCTTATAACTTATAATTTATATTTTCTGGTTAACATAGAAAATAATTTTCTCAAAGGTTTCAAGAATCGGATTTTATTTCATAATATGTATAATGTATATTGAATATAAGTAGACACACATAATATTGTACATCTATCTCAGTTCATCAGTTTATAATTATATCAATTATTGAATTACAGTGATATTACATAATTCATTCTAATCGGGTAACCTCTGCTAATAAGTTCAATGGACCTATGCAACTCTTCGTATGTCATAACAATTCTCATATCTAATCAAACCAGCTCTAATCGGATCGGTTTACATGAAATTTTCGATTTTTGGTTTCAATTAGTATGCTTGAAATAAGATATCAAATAATATTTAAAAACAATTATTTTAATAGAATTTTAATAATTAAACTTGTGTGTCTAATTTTATTTAATTTTGTTATTTTACTCTAAGAGGTACTTGTAAATACCTACAATAAATATACATTTAATTGTTTTCAATACAGAGGTAAACTAACCGAAATAATAATTTAATAACAAAGGTAACACCCCCATAATCTAAACTACAAGTCCCCTACCCTTCTTTAATCAAACCGAAAACTGTTCGATGGAGGCCGGTTAGACCAGTTTCACTGGTGTATAGAATTAAACACCAAGATAATGTAAATGAAAATTGAATAAAAACAAAAAGTTATATACTATATGTACATTATCGAGATTCGAATCGGTATAAAATCTCTTTCAAACAAATATAAAGTTGATATTTTTTTACGATTTCACCCGTTTCACATTCAAATTAATAAAATTCACATAAAATTGAAATTGCCTCGTTTTATTGTATTTCGGTTTGATAATATATTATTTTTATGTGAAGTATCTATACTTGTACAATTGTACATGTACACGTATGTTCGTGTAATATGTAAATTGTGCGATAGATATGTATTATTATAAGTACCTGATATATATATATATATATATATTATACATAATATGAATACCAAAAATCTATATAATATATTCATTCATCGATATAGAATGTGTTTGCTCTTTATTTCCACACACAATTTAATTTTCCATGTTACTTTTATATATATATATAATATATACATTAGGGTGACCGGGATTTGTATGCATCAAATTATTAAATTATTAAAAGTATAATAGTAATATTAATAGTTTATATTTCAAATCAATATATCGCTTAGATTTGGGGCAAATCGAGTTTGCGAATAAATTGAAAAATATTTGTGCAATAGTACTGAGTTTTGTTAATTTTTAATTTAGCAATTTTTATGTTAATTTTTAAATTTTTAAGTATTGCAGCTCGAATAAAAAAGCCGCTGATGTAATTACTAATTGAAATTTTAAAATTTCTTTTACTCAGGTAATAAGAGCAAAACAAAAAAAGAAACGACATTAAAGTAATTCCAGTTCAGCATTTCATCCAAGATATAAAAAAAATTGATGTTTTAGCAAATCCGACCACCCCATAATATCTACTAATAATATAAGATAGGCATAAAATATGTCATAGTAAATACGTTTTTTTCAATTGATTTTGAAAATGTGGATAGGAATAGAATTCAAACTTCCCATATTAATACATAATACATGATTGGAGGATACAACTAAAATATTTTCATTTTAATGAAATTCTTTTCAACGGCTATGTATTCTAAATTTTCACAAATTACAATTATTCAAGTAACATAAAATTTGGTTGGACCCATATGAACTTGTAAAACAATCTATGTATTTTTAAACTTTGATAAAATATATTTTGCGAAAAGCACCGGTAATAAATTTGTCGACAAAATTTAGTAACTTCCGCTTTCAATTTACAGTTAAATATATTATTATTATATTTTAGTTGGTCCTTATATCCAATACCTATACATTCATTTTATACCTCCATTTATATATATAAATTACAAATATATATATTATATATTATATATATCCTTCCTTTCTATTGGCGAATAGGATAAGTAAAATAATTATGTAATAGTCAATTCAATGTATATATCAGTAATGATGGCATCATATATTGATATAAATATATATATAATGATAATAAGATGTCATATTAAAATTCCTATCTTGGAAAAATGCAAACAACAAAAAGCAAAAATGATATCCATTTCAATAATAAATGAGTTTTTCTTCTTTTCTATAAAATAAATATATATTTATCAAAAAAAAAAAAAAAATGAGAGAAAAAAATGTTGTTTTTGTAACCACAACTGACTGCCCTTCTTCATATATTGAATTCATTCAAGGTTATAAAACTTCTTGTTGGCCGTCCCTTTTACCAAATATAACATTTTCTATTTTTCATGTTGTTTCTGTAAATTGCAAGGATATTATTAGGGATTATTGATGTATTCCCTTTATGGTTTGGATTCAAGATATTATTGATTTTTTTTTCTCGTATCATTTGTAATTATTTATTATGAATGATGATAATAGGATTGGATTTTGTGTAATTGTGATAATTATTCTCATAGAAAATATATAGTATGTGGTGTAGCATCCTGGCATTTCATATTCTTTAATCCATTAAGAATTAATAGAATACTGTCATATTTAATATTATTTTTGTACAATATTTCGATGGATACCATTGTTTATTTCAATGAAAAAATTTTCCAAATAAAAAACATCAATAATATATTATTTTTTTTCCAATATTTTATTACTTAACGTTACATTGTATCTTAGAGAAATATTGGAAACTTATAATAAACATAAGCAAACCTACAAAATAATGTAAATTTTTACCATTTCTTAAATTAATTTTAAGCTATTTATCGCTTATACATACTATATAGAGATGTCTCAAAATAGAAATGCATAAGATTGAGCGAAATAAAACATATAAAATCTTAATGTGCGAAGAGCTTATCATTCTCTTGAATTTTTGAGACATTTCTATGTAGATATTATACATCTATCACGAGGGCCGCACTGACACCCAATATTATTATAATATGTATTTTAATAGAAAAATAAGTCTGTAAATGGCATTTAGAACTTTTAGCACATTTTTTTTTTACTGAAAATAATTTAAATTATGAATTAGGGTACTTCCAATTCATTTTTATAAAAAAATCTTAGCAAATTACTTGAAATCTTTTCAGATTTTGATTTTTAGACATCTTAAAAAGACCCAGGTGTAAATTATATCTCGCTCTCTATGGCTAGTGCGGCACTGCCTATCATATAGATTATAGTTGATAATACAAATACTATTTAATTAACTGTTAAAATTGCTAAATTAGTTAATACAAAGCATATTGCTTTCAAAGTTACTAAATAAATGACGAATAATTAAGTAATTCGAAAATAAATAATTTAAATAAATGAATGAATAAATGACGATGAAAAATATGGTACTTATATTAAATGTCTTAAAGAATTTTAAATTATCCCATCACCAAATTTTCCCCAAAAAAAGAAATCTCAATGGCTTAATTAATAAGCGTTGCGATGAATTAAGCCATGAGATTTGAGTATCTTAATTATCATAATAGATCAGTACATTTTCTTAATAAAGTTCAATATTTCTAAACAACGAAAAATGGCATAAGTATTCAACAATGTGTGAATTGCTATTATTTATGCACAAGGATGAATTATATAATTATTGACTGATAGAAGTAGTAAATGTCTTACAAACTAAGTTTATATTCGCAATTTTCTAGCTCTTCCTAAATTAATCCATTCAACTGGAATACCATTTGTAAAACTCAATCGACTTGTTCTACAATTTGGCAATTTTTCAGTTCGTTCACATCTTCGACTAACATTCCAATATGAAAATCCGCGAGGACATCTATACACTGTTCCTTCTAATAGGTTGGAATCAGTACGCTTAGTACATTTCACAAATGTTGGACCACAAAATTCGTCTACAAATGGATAGTAGCCCTCATCTGGACACAAAGCTTTCTCATCTTGAATTTCAATCTGTTAAAAAAAAATTAACATAAATTTATTGAAATATTTTAAATAGATCTGAATTATAAATTATAAAAAACACTTACCGTATTTCTTGGTTGAACAATATCTCTAATAGATCTTCCACTAACAGTACTTTGACAATTGTCATTAGGACTAGCCGGAACGCATTTGATCTCTCTTTCACTGTATACTGTATTATTCGGACAACTCAAGACAACAATATCTAAGTTCATGCTATCCGGATTTGTAGTACATTGATAGAATAAATTACAACTTTCTGGGTGTCTTCTAAAACCACTTGGACATACATATGTATTTTGGCCAGCTGCAGTTGGTGGACAGCTTGAGTTTCCTTGTGGAATGTTTTCCGGCCGACTAGTGGTTTCAGGAGCATTTGTTGTTACACTTAGTTGTTCGGTTGTAGTTTCTGATGAGGAAATTGTAGTTGATTGAGCGTCCAAAGTAGTGGCAGTAGATTGTTCCGTTACAACAGTTGCATCAGTAGGCGATTGGGTTGAGCCAGCTGTTGATGTGATTGGTTGCTCAGTTGTTGTTGTGTGCTCTTCAGTTGTACTTTCTTGCGGTATTGTAGTCTGATTGACAATTGTTGTTTCCTGTTGTGAAGTGGTACTATCCACTCCTGAAGTAGGTGCAGTAGAACTTTCTGTTATTTGGGTGGTTGATTGAACTGTTGTAGGAGTTTCTGTACTTGTT
Source organism: Catotricha subobsoleta (assembly GCA_011634745.2). Classification (NCBI taxonomy): domain Eukaryota; kingdom Metazoa; phylum Arthropoda; class Insecta; order Diptera; family Cecidomyiidae; genus Catotricha; species Catotricha subobsoleta. The sequence continues at coordinate 43,551 of JAABKK020018930.1, read as the reverse complement.
TGAACGGTACTATACTCTTGACTTACGGTTGTCAAACCAATGGTTGTTTCTGGAGCGTTAGTTGTAATAGGCGTTGTGCTCTGTTGCGTTGTTTGCACTGTTGTGGTTGTTTCTGGAGCGTTAGTTGTAGTAGGCGTTGTGCTCTCTTGCGTTGTTTGCGCTGTAGTGGTTGTTTCAGAAGTTGTTGATTTTGCGGTTGTACTCACCTCTGTAGTTATTGTCGTAGATTCCTGTGCAGTTATTGTTGTAGTTTCCTGTGCAGCTATTGTCGTAGTTTCCTGTACTGCTGTTGTTGTGGATTCCTGTGTGGTAATTGGCGTTGTAGAAGGTTGTGTGGAAGAAGTTGAGCTATTGGATATATTATTAACTGTTGTTGTATTTGTACATGGTGGCGGTGTAGTTTGAGACTTGGAACAATTTCTTGGTGGATAAACGTTGTCTGCATGATTACAAGTATTTACGCTAGGATCCCATATTGTTCCATCTGGACAGTCGAAATTGAATACCGAAAATTGTTCGCCTGATCCAGAATAATCTACACATCGATAATATTTAGAACAATCTTCAGGATTTGGGAAAAATCCAGCTGAAGTACATTTTATTCCACTTGAGGATGTAGTACTCTGTGTTGTCGAATTTGTACTTGCTTGTGTACTAGTAGATTCCGTTGTACTAGAACCTACTGTTGTTTCTGAATTAGAGTGAATTATGGATGTTGTAGTGCTTTCCGATGTGGAATGTGCTTCAGTTGATGAAGTTTCTCTTTCTTGGGTTGTACTATCTGGAGTAGAACTAGATTGTAAAATACTTTGGGCTGTAGTTGTGGATAAAATTGTTTCCTTGGCTTCTGATGTAGTTTCCTGCGAGGATGTGGTTATGTCAGGTTTTTCTGATGTTGTATTATTTTCAACCGGTGGTTTGTTAGTTTGTTGTTCTGTTGATAAATTTACCTGTGAGGATGTGGTTATATCAGGTTTTCTTGTTGTTGTATTATTTTCAAGCGGTGGTTTGTTAGTTGATTGTTCTGTGGATGAATTTACCTGTGACTTACCACAGCCTGCTACTTGATTTTCATGGTTACAAGATTGAATGTTTTGATCCCATGCAGTTCCCTCTGCACAGTCAAATTCATGCTTAGTAAATCCACCATCACCATTATCAACACACCTATAGAATTTTTTACAGTTATTAGAATCGCCTATAAAACCTTCCTGCGTACAAGTACTTCCGCTAACATTTGGCTTATTTGTCGTTGATGAACTAGAAACTACACTACTTAGTGTAGTTGATGGGCTTGACCCGTCACTAATTTGCGTTGTTGATGAAGTTGGGCTTTCACTATTTAATGTTGTAGATTCTTGCGAGGAGGGCCTAGTGGAAGTTTGTGTTGTAGAAGTATCTGTGACTGTACTCTGCTGATTAGATAAAGTTGTAGTCTCCGGTGTCACAGGTGCAGTACTAGATATTGATATCGTAGTACTCTCGACACCATTACTGCCTTGAGATGTAGTTCCGTTTAGTGTATTCTCAGTAGTACCTCCATTATTACTACTAGCTTCATGTACTCCTGAATTTCCTTCACTAGGCTTACCATCTCTTTTACATTTTCCTGCTTTCACATTTTCTGGGTGATTACAAGTTAAAGTATCTTCATCCCATATTGTACCAGGACCACAAGTAAACTCATATTGTGTGAATCCGTTCTTGTCATCAGTTTTAACGCATCTATAAAACTTAGTACAGTCGGTATCAGATGATAAGAAACCTTCTTGTTGACATTTATTTTTGGCTGTTGAAGGGTTATTTGTTGTTAGCGGTGGTGCATTTGTAGCAGATGTGGAAATTCCAGTTTCTGTTACCGATGGTAAACTAGTAGTAGGTGATGAATTACTAGAGGGTGTTACCAAAGGTAAATTCGTGGCAGATGAGGAAGACACTTCAGGAGAAATCGTTGTTGTAGTTGATGTCGAATATTGGACTGAAGTAGATGTGCTGGATATTGTTGTAATACTACTAGTAGGTCTTGTAGTTGATTCTATGTTGGCGTTTGTTGTATCTACATTACCGCTGCTTACAGTGCTACCTTGCTGATTTGATGTAGTTGTAGAGCTGTGATTAGATGAAGAATTACTTGATCCTTGGTTTGAGGAATTAGGAGTATTTGAAGATGTTGTTACAACGGGCGACGTGATTGTGCTATCTCCTTTGCATTTTGGATTTTTGACAGCATGAGCATAATTACAAGTCTGGGTTTCATCATCCCATACAGTACCTTCACCACATGAAAACTCATACTTCGTATAACCTTTTCCATTGTCAACGCATCTGTAGAATTTTTTACAATCATTTTTATCACCAACAAAACCATCTTTTGTGCATATTTCACTTGACAGTGGAGTAAGAGGAGTAGTCGAACTAAGATTATTTCCAGAAGACTCCGTTGAAACGTTTGATGCTTGATTAGAAACATTGGAAGAGTTTTGATTATTAGAACTGCTAGTAGAGCCTTCAGTATTTTCATTGGTAGAACTGCTTGAGCCTTGATTATTAGAGGTGTTAGAAGAATTTGTTGAACCTTGTTGATTAGAGTTGTTGGCAGAGCTGGTTGAGCCTTGACTACTTCCATTGCTTGTAGTGCTGCTAGACCCTTGATTGTTTCCGTTGCTTGTAGAGCTACTAGATCCTTGATTGTTTCCATTACTTGTGGAGCTACTAGATCCTTGATTGTTTCCATTACTTGTGGAGCTGGTTGACCCTTGATTATTTCCGTTGCTTGTAGAGCTGCTGGAACCTTGATTGTTTCCATTACTTGTGGAGCTGCTTGTCCCTTGATTATTTCCATTATTTGAAGAACTGTTGGAGCCTTGATTGTTAGTGGAAGAAGTTGTGCCTTGATTTTCTGATGACGAGCCTTGGTTGCTTGCCGAATTCTGGTTATTGGAAGTACTTGAAGTCACTGTTGAGGATTCTTGATTTGTTCCGGAATTGATTTGATTATTTCCAGAGGTTGTAGTACCTACACCACTCTGACTATTTGAAGTTGAAGAGGAACTATTCTCGGAACTCGTGCTACCAGTTGTAGAACTCTGATTAGAAGAAGAATTACTTGATCCTTGGTTTGATGAGCCAGATCCAGAAGTGTTTGATGATGATGTTGCTTCATTATTGCCACCGCTTGATGTAACTGTACCTTCCGTTTTGCATTTTGGATTTTTGACAGCATGAGCATAATTACAAGTCTGGGTTTCATCATCCCATACAGTACCTTCACCACATGAAAACTCATACTTCGTATAACCTTTTCCATTGTCAACGCATCTGTAGAATTTTTTACAATCATTTTTATCACCAACAAAACCATCTTTTGTGCATATTTCACTTGACAGTGGAGTAAGAGGAGTAGTCGAACTAAGATTATTTCCAGAAGACTCCGTTGAAACGTTTGATGCTTGATTAGAAACATTGGAAGAGTTTTGATTATTAGAACTGCTAGTAGAGCCTTCAGTATTTTCATTGGTAGAACTGCTTGAGCCTTGATTATTAGAGGTGTTAGAAGAATTTGTTGAACCTTGTTGATTAGAGTTGTTGGCAGAGCTGGTTGAGCCTTGACTACTTCCATTGCTTGTAGTGCTGCTAGACCCTTGATTGTTTCCGTTGCTTGTAGAGCTACTAGATCCTTGATTGTTTCCATTACTTGTGGAGCTACTAGATCCTTGATTGTTTCCATTACTTGTGGAGCTGGTTGACCCTTGATTATTTCCGTTGCTTGTAGAGCTGCTGGAACCTTGATTGTTTCCATTACTTGTGGAGCTGCTTGTCCCTTGATTATTTCCATTATTTGAAGAACTGTTGGAGCCTTGATTGTTAGTGGAAGAAGTTGTGCCTTGATTTTCTGATGACGAGCCTTGGTTGCTTGCCGAATTCTGGTTATTGGAAGTACTTGAAGTCACTGTTGAGGATTCTTGATTTGTTCCGGAATTGATTTGATTATTTCCAGAGGTTGTAGTACCTACACCACTCTGACTATTTGAAGTTGAAGAGGAACTATTCTCGGAACTCGTGCTACCAGTTGTAGAACTCTGATTAGAAGAAGAATTACTTGATCCTTGGTTTGATGAGCCAGATCCAGAAGTGTTTGATGATGATGTTGCTTCATTATTGCCACCGCTTGATGTAACTGTACCTTCCGTTTTGCATTTTGGATTTTTGACAGCGTAAGCGTAATTGCAAGCTTGAGTATCATCATCCCATACAGTACCGTCGGCGCATGAAAAGTCATACTTCGTATAATCTTTTCCATTATCAACACATCTGTAGAATTTTTTACAGTCATTAGTGTCACCCACAAAGCCTTCCTTTACACATATTTCATTCGATGTAGGATTAGTAGGGGTAGTTTGATTATTAGTAGAGCTTGAGGAACCCTGATTATTACCATTGTTTATCGAACTACTAGTTCCTTGATTACTTGTAGAACTAGTTGTACCTTGACTTTCTGAAGAACCCTGGTTGTTTGCTGAGCTTGTTGTACTGGTGGCAGCTTCGTTAGTAATAGAGTTACCGGACTCCTGGTTTGAAGAGCTGGAATTATTTAATCCTTGGGTTGATGAAGTAGAGTTGCTTTGATTATTAGACGATGTAGAACCGTGATTGTTATTTGAAGAATTACTAAATTGCTGATTGTTTGAGCTTACAGTGTTACTAGATCCTTGGTTATTAGATGAAATTGTCGTGCCACTATTTTCTTGATTATTTGAAGAGCCTGCATTAGAAGCACTCTGGCTGTTTGAAGATTCGGTGGAACTACTTGTACTTTGAATGCTAGTAGATTCTGAACCTTGACTATTTGATAAACCTGTCGAGCCCTGGTTATTAGCTGAAGAAGAAGATCCTTGATTAGCCGAAGAGCTACTGCTACTACCCTGATTTTCATTATTTGAACTTAATGATTGATTGGTCCCAGAACTATTTTGGTTGTTTGAATTTTGATTGTTTGAATTTTGACTGTTTGAATTTTGACTGTTTGAATTTTGATTGTTTGAATTTTGATTGTTAGAATTTTGATTGTTAGAATTTTCATTGTTGGAATTATGACTGTTTGAATTTTGACTATTTGAATTTTGATTGTTGGAATTTTGATGCTGGTTAGATGAAGATGATTGACTACTTGATGAATTTTGGTTGCTAGATGAAGAACTTGAAGAGGTTTGACTACTAGAAGTACTACTACTTGTTGAAGATGATGAGAAGCTACTTTGACTAGAAGATGTACTATTCGATTGAGAAGCGGTAGTTGACAAACCGGATGATGACGAACTGGTTTCAAATGAATCACTGGATACTTGTTTCTGACCTCCGCAGTTCTCTACAGCCCAGGCATGATTACATCCTTGAATTTGATCATCCCATGCAGTTCCATCGCTGCATTTGAACTCATACTTATGATAGCTATTATTTCCATTTGTGACACAACGGTAAAATTTACTGCAATCGTTTGGGTCACCAATAAATCCATCTTGTGTGCATGTAACATTACTCTTAGATGGTGCAGTGCTTGTCGGAAGTGGGGATGCAGATGTTAATGGAATTGTTGTTGTTGAAGTAAATGGTGCCTCCGTTGTCGTAGTACTTTGTGTGGTAGCAACAATTCTGGTTGTTGTTGATTCCTCTCGTATACCAAGCGTTGTTGAGGAAGTGTCTGTAATAGCCTGATTTTGACCTTGAAGATCGCTGTCAATTTCATTATAGCTTCCGCCACATTCTTCTCGACCGGAATCCGATGGATGAACACAAACATTTAAATCTGACGAAAAAACAGTACCAGGGCCACACACAAACTGATAGGCTGTAGGTTTACTGGATTCTTGGTTTACACAACGATAAAATATAGCGCAATCTTTTTGGTCTGAATAAAATCCTTCCCCTGGACAATCAAAGTTTGAGGCTCGTCCATCGATATCTAAAAATATATGAGAATTGAAAATTATAAATTGTAAGCACGTAATCTTTATATACCAAACATTGTTCTAATATTAAAATAATAATTTATTTTAGTCTATCTTTCGATAACAAAGTTTAATTGAAGTCTCTTAACAATCCTTAAATTAAACGATAAAGTGATACAAAGTCTTACAAAACTAAATTAGAAAATTGTGCAAAACCGCTTACAAAAGCACAAAATTCATTTAAACTTTTTTTTTTTTTTACAGAATTTCATATTTTTCTTTCTATATCACCCATGTAAATAAAGAACAGAAAAACGAAAACAAAGAAAATATATTATATAATGTACAATATACACATCGTAATTTTGTTACACCAGCCAACCAACCACACTATCGAATTAACTCAAGACATTTTCATCACTACCTTATCCATTTAATTTTCAGTATTCGTCGTATTATCCCTATAGCACTTTACTACCCCTCAATGTTACTTTTCCCATTCTATTTGGGTATATATTATATATACATCAGAACAATCCAACTAAACATACATACATGGTTGCTGATAAGAATTCTAATACATAATATATATGTTCTGTATGTACTATGCTATGTAAGTTCGTTCGTGTACGCGTATATGTCGTAATAATAATAAGAAGTAAGTGGATTGTATAGATAATAATATGTACTTTATATAAATAAAAAAGAACATTTTTAGAGAAAAAATAAAGTTTTAAACTTGTACTGTCTTATTATCAGAATGAAATGTCGTTTCAATTAAGATTATCCGCAGACGCGCGTTAGTTTCAAATTGCATGCAATATATTATTCCATACTGTGTAAAAAAAAGAAAAACCTCTTAATTATGAAAAAGTCTACTTATATGCGACTTTATTCCACTTACAAACAATCGTTTTTCTTTATATATATTATCATCGATGACTAAAATTTGGGTGTAATTTAAAAAAAAAAAATGGTTTTAGCTGCTAATAATTCTAGACTATTAGATAATATTTATCCGGAGCTGCGGAGATATTATTGTTTATAGGAAGAAACTTCACCTGTATTCTTTCAAAAATATTTATTTATATTATATCTCCGCAGTACCGGCTAAATATTATCTAATAAATTGATTATACGGAAGATTTACACCAAATTATAATAAATGTTGATGGTAAATTTGGAGAAAAAATAACAGTTGTAAAATTCTTTAACACCAAAATTAATAAAAACATACCTGACAGAGTACATTAGGAATTAGAATATAAATATAAATTTACATAATGAAACTGTGTTATTCATATATAGTGTAATACTTAATATAAATGCGTTCGAATATGTATAATGTAATGCTCTATAGCACATGATCAGTAGAAAATGCATTGCGATTCTTTTACCCAATATTTATATATGTAGTAAGGATCGTATTTAAATGAATGAACATATAAACGGTATTAGAATGGAAAAACACTAAGCTCTCTTTACTTTCAAGTTTCCCACAGCCACACAAATTGCCAATTTAAATCCTGTTATGCTTGTTATACAAACACAAAATGTTTTCCGTTCTATTCGCATCCGTGTACATTACAAATATTCGCACACACAACTTTATACGTACCCATAACACCCATTGACATACATATTTAGGGTTTGTATTTATGTGAAACTGTTTTTATATAATATATACAATACACACAAATACCTTCTATTAAATGTACATAACATTTGTTATAAATACATTCTCTAAAATATATTTACAGCATGGATTGAGGATAACTTATCTAACTGCCCCAAAGGGATAATGTCTCTACATATGCAAAGTGTCATTTCAGCTCTTAATATTCATGAATTTCGCCAAAGAATTACAATTGTTAATCAGGCAAATCTATGTATGTGTTCTTTGCGTGCATATAGAAGTTATATATAAATTATATATATATATATATATATGTATAAAATAGATAGAAATATATCACTTCCACATAATCTGAGAAAGATGTACAAATTTTGAAATTGTTGGGGTGGCGTGTGAAACTGAAAATAGTGTTTGGATCGGATAATGAGTAAACTTATAGTAATATTTTAACTTCTTTTAGAATTAAAAGTATAGCAATAAATGAATAGATCCGAATTAGTGGTTACGAGTAATCTTAAGTTGTTTTTAAGATTTCTAATTAATATTTAAATTGTTGTTTTTTATAGTTTTAAATAAATTTCAAATAGAAAATGAAAGCCGATTTTGTATGGAACCATTTATATGTACATTTAATTTTATATCTCGATTTTTTTTTTATTCTTTACCTAATATCTTAAATGAAACACGAAAAAGCAGTCAAATGCACAGTTGCACTTTATATTTAAAGTTACGTAAATAATTTAATTGGATTAACTTAAAAGAACATTTAAAAGCCAAAACAACATTTTATTTAGACAAAGAAAGGAATTTTTGTATCCTATGCTTAATTTTGAGAAAAAAACAATTCTATTTTTTTTTTTGGATACATAAGACGTGGAAGTTTTACAAAAAAAAATAGTATATATAAATATTATATACACATATATTATTATATGTAGATTCCCACTATATCTTTAAACATTACTCACAATTAAAATACATAAAAGATGCGGTAAAAGTCAAATTGTCATTTTATATTGCCGGTTCTTATATTATATAAAGGTAAAGATAATCCTTATCAACATTATATATTTCTTACTTACTGAAAAAACCTATATGCTTGCACATTTAGTAAATATACCAAATGCCAATAAAACAATTCATTATTTTTCTATTAAATAAGCTTTTCCTTTTAAGTAGAGACGGAGACATATTATTGAAATTGTAATTTATTTTTTTGTTTTTAAAATAGATACTCGTATAACTATACTAACTACCTTTAACTATCTATTCCATACCTATATAAGAACATTGCAGTTTACTATATCTATCTATCTAGCAATACCGCAAGAAAATATTTTTTGCGACAGCATAATACTTTATTGTTGTGAACAGTTTTATAAGCAGATAGGCACTCTGGTGTCTAGGCACCTTCTCGGATAATTTATTTTGCTATATTATTTATTATTTACTTTTTTTTTATTTATGTTTGAATTTGAATGAAGAATATTTACATTAAGTGTATTTCATTGAATAAATTAAAAATAAAACTACATATAATCTCCAATTTAAATTTACCAAAATCCTTTTATTTATTTAAATAAGTTTCATAGAATTAATATACCAATATTAAATAAAATAACTAGTTTTCATCGTTGTCCAATAAAATAGGATTATGCTTAAAATCTACAGCTTATTCTCTATATATGGTACATAGACTTATAACATTTCTATCCAGAAAAATGTACGATTATTTTGTTTTGCTGCTTATTAAGAAAATTTAATAATTTTTTAGTTCAGTAAATTCTCATTTCCGACAAAACAGACAGAATTTATTCGTTCAATGTCTGTTAACGTTAAACAAGAATGATTCAAGAATCTATCAGGTTTTGCGATATCATCTCTTTAAACAAGTGTAATATAAATATAACTTATATAATGTATTGCTAGTCTAAATTATAGAGTTTGAGAAATGTTCAGGTACAGGTAAAAGAATATAGAAATAGCGATTCGTGTATAAAAATTCATACCTCTATACCTAAATACTTAATGTAAGTTGATTCTATATTTTATATAATTCAATAAGATATTTAAAGAAAACGAGAAGAAATAAACAATTTTATTAACTTTATGCACGCACTGCATCATCTCGTGTAGTTTTTAGAACATTATTAACAACAACAAATACCCCAACAACAACATAACTTAAAACTGAGAGGATGAAAATGAAAAGAAGAGCATATTAAATAATTCTTTAATGTATAATAAAAAAGGATCTGCTGGTTTCTTCTTATGTATCAAGAGAAAATAAAAGAAGCAAAAAAAAAAGAAAAATAAACAACAGCATTGATGTACAACTGGTTTTTCGCGCAGTTTTATGATATGATTAATGAATTCAGAAAATGTTTATATTTTTAAATGCAATTGTAATTTATTCTTGCAGTTAGATGTTATGTTTTCAGTAATTGTAAAGGTTTAATAGGTAACAGTGCCAGCAGTCTTGTTGTACTATTCTGGTAAATGGCTTTTGTTTGATTCTTAATCGATAAAAATTCTATAAAATATTTAAATTTTATATACACACTATAATATAATTTTATACGTAAAATAACACAAATATCATGATTTGGCTACTAGAAATCATTTAATTAGAGGTCTAATACGTAGGTGTATTTGTACACCCAATAAATTTTATTGTGCAGATTCTTCAATTTTTCCCCATTCAGTATCATATCGCATAAGTATATTATTTTATTTGTTTTAACAACATGAAAGTTTCTTATTCTTATTTTAATTAATCATATTACGTATTTTGAGTAGGCAGAAAACATATAGGACATAAAAGATATATAAGAGCTATATATTACGAAAAAAATAAAATAAAATGAGATGTTTGGCTATGAATTATTGTACACAACTCTAAATAAAAATACAGAAAAAAAAACACTTTAGAAAATATTTTGCGCAGTTTTCAATTAAGTGAACTCAAAACTTTTAAATGGTTTTTAATTGAATATACATTTATTACTTGAATGGTGAAACCATAAATGAGTAGGGTTGGCAAATAGCCATTTTTTTTTAAAAAAAGACAAAAAGAACGGTTAATTGCTTTTAACCGTTTTTTTCCCAATATTTTTTTGTTTTTAGGTAAAAAAAAAAAACACTGTAGAAAGTATATTTATTATGTTTTTTTTATATAAATTTAATATCCGCAAAAACAAAGTTCTGTACCTATCTAAGCAGCTTGTTTTTATATAGCGTTTTTGACATTTGCGAATTTAAGCAACGAAAGTACGACAGACGGGCTTACGCTTACCCCTATATTGTTTGTGTTATTGATGTACATTTAAACTAAATTCAAACAAGATCATTCGAATGAAACTTCCGTAAAATCTTAAATGATAGATATGTGTTCCTTTATTTTTCATCTAATATAAAAGCGTTAATGTAATTATTTATTTATTTTTGTATAATAAATTTAATTTTTAATAATTAAACTATGAATTGATTAGAGAAATCACAAATGAATAAGCCACTTATTAAGGCGGACTAATAATATTTTATTCATTAACAATAACATTAACTAATATCGGACATTTCTAAAAGAAGTAAATACTTAATATAGCTGGTCTATATCAATATTTACCTTCTCTTTAGTTTTATTACATTATATTATTTTAATTCATATAATGGTTTTTTCATTCACCATTCCTTTAAAATATCAATGTATCTACCAACATCAATACAATTCACCAATCAATTCTGTAAGTGAGCGGACCTGAATTAAAAAACTAAAAATAAAAAGAAAAAAAAATGTATTAAATATAATGATATAATATTAAATTTCATGTTTAATTGGATAAAATAAACGATTTTGACCGAATATTTTTTATCCCTTGTATATTCATAGAATATATTGGTTGGTTTTATTTGTAAATGCTATGAATTAAATATTACACACATTTTATCAGGCCTTAAGCTCAATTGAGGATATCAAAAAATCAGGAATTTATTTTTAAACAAAATTCTGTTATTTAGAATCTCCCAAAACGTGGAGATTTCGCATTATAAAAAAGTCATCATGTAGAACAAAAAAAAAAAAAAAATTAAGAAATTAGGAGACAAGTTGTAGGTGTTTAGAAGGAAAAATTAAGAGTTAAGGAGGAATTTGGAAAAATAAGGAATTTAGGAGGAGTCTATGGCTTGTATTAGTTACTTTAAAAACTTAGGATAATATTAGAAAATTAAAATGTAACCAGCAAAAATATATTTAAATAATTGATATAAAATAAAACAAGTTGCCAATATTACACAATTGGTACAGAACTTCATTTTTGTGAAGAAAAAAAAAGGGGCAAATTTTTCCAAAATTCCAAAAGTTCACATAATAAAAAATTTCATTTATCTTGGATTGTAATAAAATAAAAGGTCAAAAACAGAATGCAAATTTATGAAGTATATCAATGAAAAGTAGTAATAGAAATAGGAAATATTGATGGATATATTGAAAATTATATTGACTTTGTTTGTTGTCAAATGCATTTAAGGATACTCACCCCATACAATATGCAAACTGTAGGCAATAAAATTTATATGAACAAAACATTGAAACATTGAATAATGGAATATGTGAAAGGTTCATAAATTTATTTACGATTTATGAACGATGGGTCAGGAGTGTATTTGTAAATCGATATAAATTGACTAAATATTTTTTCTTGTGAAAAAAATCATAAATAAATAATGTGGTATTCATGGAGCATTTATTTGTAATTCGATCAAATTTATAGTCAATAATGTAATCTGAATACTGACGATTTTATCAAACTTTGAGCTCATTGCGCGAGTAGTAAAACTTAATATTTTTCAATAATATTGAACAATTCTTATTTTTACGTAAATTGCAAGCTAATAAACAATTATGCAACCAGATATTCGAAATTTCCAAAAAAAAAAATCCACTCTAATATATAAGTTATACTATAAACAGGTGAACAAGGTATATTTTGGACTTTTTGTGCCATAATTATACCTTATAAAAGTATTATGGGTTCATACTATATTAATTAAGGTATGAAATGTCCAAAATATACCCTGTTATACCTAGTTATGGTATGTATTTTATGTATTTCATTCCACTGATGCACGGTATGAAATTATTTGTATATTTTTTTTTTCACTAGGGGTCTGAAATAAAATATTAGTTTTCACGTTATTTTCTACGATTTATTTATTTATTCAAATTTTTTTTTCATTTAAATCTTTCGTATTGCACTTTTAAGGTTTTCATAGTTCAATAATCTATTTAGTAAAATGGACAGAGCTCCACCCTGGCTATATTAATACAAACCCAGTTAAATATTCCATATAACATAAAAAATGTATGAATAGACTACATACATAATATCTAAATCTATTTTAAAGGTAATATAGATTAACCGATTAGCGTCAATAATCCCTGTTCACAATATTATTTGAAAGAAATGCGTCAATAATGCAAAATTTTCAATTTACCGATTTACCAATTTACGCACGGTATACTATTTTATATGCATATTCAATTCGATTAACTAAAAATCATTAATTTATAGCGGTAGTTCTATTATGTTATTGTATATTATTTTTGGTTGCCATGAATTTAGCAGTTGATTTTCAAAATAAAATGATTGGATAAATAATAATAGATTTTAGATATGAGTTTTTAATACAGCAATTGCTATTAACTGGCAACGTTCAACCAAATTGTATATTTCAAATTTTGACTATGCAATTATCATTTTCAATCGAAACTATATAGAAAAGCAATAGCAATAGCAATATTTATATTATATATATTAATATTTTATAGTATTATATTTGGTGGATTTTAATGTTTAAACATGAACATTAAATACGTTTAAAAATATCACAATTATTTGTTGAATTTATTATAAATAAATATGTAATATTAATAAATTATCACTTGCGTTCGCGATGATATGGTTAAGTATTAATGGAACTATTAAAAAATATGTTATATATTATATTTTAATACGTACGTATGTTGTTAAATTGAATAAAAAACAAACAGTATCGCATCAAAAACTATTTATTTTTTTTATTCCAATTAAGTTCGATCTTGTCTTAACACATTTTACTTCATTTCTGAGAAATTTAGAAAATTTTGAAAAAAATCATTGGTTTGAAATTTTTTTTTTTACCACTTTTTTTTTCTCCGATGCATGTGGAGTGGACAGATTTTTGTTTTTGGACCGTGGGACCCAATTTTCTGATTTTTTTTGCACTTTTTTTACATATTAAGCTGGAACTCAGGTGTGGCTGGGCGGAATTTAATGGTCAATATACCAAAAGACGCAGAATTAAATTCCTGTGAAAATATATGTACTGACTTTTTTTTTGGAACCTTGAAACATCGAATTTTTTTTTTTTTCATTTCTTACAAAAATGAAGTTGTGTACCAATTAATTGGCAGCTTGTTTTTTGTGTTTTTTATTTTTAAATTTATTATTAAATATTAATGAATTTCGATTTCTTTCTTAGTTCTTCTTTTTAGAATTGAAATGTCAAAACAACTTAATATAAATAACGAAGATTTATAGTGTCCGTCATAGAGAAAGAACACCTATTAAAATAGGAAAATAAATTATATTATTATTGTTAGGTTACTCTTAGGCAAACTGAGCAAATCAGTATATTTGTCCATCTCACTAATAAATCTCTATGTTCCTTCTAGCTAAAATTATACAGAAATGTCCCGTATTTGTATTATATGTTATTCTCTATTCTATTAGATATGCAATAATATATTGTATTAAGTATGCATTTAAAGATTTTCAGAGATTCATAAAGTAAATAATAAATTTAAACTATAATATTTGTGCTGTGTATATTGTATTCATAAAACAAAATTCTATGTTTAAAATATAAAATAAGTATAGTAAATTTCTAGTTGGAATAATTTTATCAAAAAACCGCATGTAAAATAATCTCTTTGGTTACTTGTATTTATTATTATATTATTTATACATGTATATGGTGCGCATAGAAAATGCATTCATGTTGCGGCTGTTATACATATGGGAACAAAATGTTATAAAACATTTGGTCGGCAAACACTTCTGCTAGGTAATATCTTGTCTTTTCAATATCATGTATAATTGCGATAATAAAGCAAACCAAACCATTTCTGCCATCATTCGTTACTTTACCATACATGGTTTATATCACACTATCCAAGTTTTCCAGCAATATTATATTATATAAAATTATATAAAATTCTTATATGCATATTCAACATTATATACATTTACAAATGTTATATGCGGTTACCTTTATCTAAATATATGCCGCATATATCTATTTAGATGAGACGCTTGCACCTGAGCATATACAGACATCACACAAATTTTTTATTTATTTATTCATTCTTATTTTATTCGTTTTTTTGTTATTTTGCTAGATTACCGCTCTGCATAGAAAATCGTGAACTCTTAATTATATTATCGATTCGAAAATATGTTTAACAAGAAAACTGATTATAAGACGAAATTAATAAATCTTTTCTGAAACGATGAGTGATGACGGAGTATTTTTTTTTAATGTTATTTTTATTTTATTTATTTATATCTTTGACTATGACTACTTCCATCTATCTAGATCTATTGAAAATGTTACGTCATTTTTTTTTTTTTACTTTTATTCATAATATAGTAAATAAATATAAAATATAAATAACCCTGACCATACTCAATGCAAAACACTTTAAAGTATGTTCATTTTTTTATTATTATTTTTTTTTTCTCTTTTTAACAACTTGTTTATTTTTGCATAACAATTCAAAGCGAGTTGCATATTATTACATTACTACATTTATCCGTTCAATACAAAAATGTATAATAAATAAAATATATGCTTTAACGATGTGAAGTGACTCAGTTTGACTTTTAAAATGTAGATTGTATTTTATATTTGAGATAATTGTAGAGTACTATGAATTTTATTATTGAAATATAGGATTGGGATTTTTTTTGTATTTTTTCTTGTTTTTTGGAAATTTGAAATAAGTATTTTCAAATATCTATCATTTTATATATAAATATATTTTAATGGCCATTAAAAGTTTGTTTTTATGCAAAAGAACAAGGTTTTATATTTCGTACACACTACATATTAATCTATTCACTTCAGTGAAATTTTCTTTTTATTGTTATTAATATTAACAAAGTTTAACATTTATTTTTATAGTATAGAGTACAGACAAATTATAAAAGTACGAGCACTAAAAGCATCCTTTTCTTAATCTTTTTTTTTTTAGGCGACAATTTTGCTAAAGAGGAAACGCTCTTCTTTAAAAAAAAAACAAATGGATAATCAATTGCATTGAAAAAAAAAAGATATCGAGAAAATAAATGCTACGGGAGCAGCGTGTCGACCTGAAAATCAAAGCAAAACATGTTTTTTTTTTCGGTCTTTCTTTTTATCGACTACGAATTTAATTTAATAAGCGCCGGAAAAAGTATTATCAAATAACGAATAGGTAGGTAATCAACTTCAAAATTGGTACCAATACAATTTTGTTATATGTATACAGCCATACACACACACACACACATGTGTGTTCATCGTATACCCTCTATATGTACATAGTTGAACACAATAGTGATTTGTTGACATTATTAAATTCATTTGAAGATGAGTATTTCAATATTATCATCAACATCATCATCATCATCATCATCATCATCATCATTATTATTATATTATATATAGGGTCGGACAAGACAAGTTTTTCTTCAGCCTTAAAACATATATCTGTATGTATGTATAAAAGACGCTGGGTAAGACGATGAAGTAGCAGTCAGCCAATATTTGTTACTTTTATTTTATGATTGAGATTCAATATAAAAAGGAAAAGATATAAAATGATTGATGACAAGCTAAACATTGTATTTTTTTTTGTTTTTTTTTTTTTTTGCTTTTGTACATAAAATAAGAAGTTCTTTATATTCTTAAGTAACACAAAAAAGAAACGAGATAAACTCTTGGGTAAATGTAGTAACGGCTAAGTACATAATATTTATGTATGGTCGGTCGGTACACAAAAAACAATCAGCATTATTAAAGCATAAAATTGTTTATAATACTTACGTGAAATGATGGAAATATTAAAATTTATAAAGAGGAGCAAAGAAAAAAGAAGAAAAATACATGGATTTATTTTTCTTGTGCCCTCGAGCTTAGCAAAAGAAAAAAAATCGTTTAAAACTCAGAAGAAAATTAATAAATAGTGTGTGTGTTATCATGAAATGAGTTATGATTATATACATTGACAAGTTTCATTTTCTTTATCGTTGCCGTTAAACTTTAAATAATAATAATTAATTGTTATCATCTTCATTTAATTGAATAAATGTTTATACATATATAATATATACAATGAAATGTTCTTTTTTTTTTTTTTTTTAAATATTTAACTTAATTCTTAATACTTATAAAAAAAAAGAGTTTTTAAGAAATGATTTTTATGATCTGTAATAATATATTATTAATTTCATCAAAATTATTATATGCGATGCTTAAATAAATGTCGATATAATAATATTGTATTACAGCATATGCAAATGATCTAAGTGAAATAATTTTCTTGGTTATTTATTAACGTGATGATGATCTAGAGGGAGAGGTCCTAGTATAGTACTAGAATTTCTTGAAATAATTTTTTTAAAATGGCATAATACTTATAGTTCTAATTATTTAAATTCTATTACATTTATAAAGTAAATTTCTGTTTTTAAATAACATATTTGAAAATACTTATGCTTAATGATGGTTTCAATGGTAATACAAAAAGAAAATTAAATTCAAATATACCCAGTAATTACTTTTAATTACCTACGTAAAATAAATAATTAAAGGATAACGATTTTTTGTTTTCACATTTAAATTAACTTAATTTTCATGTAAATAATTGACAAATCCAGCATAATTTTTAATAACATTTAATCATTTTTTTTAAGCAAAGAAACAAAAATCGCAATGTAAAAGCGTTTTATTCTCGAAATTCGAATCGCATCATTTTAATTTTATTTAGCATCAACAACGAAAATATTTGTTCAACTACTAATCTTTTATTTTATGTGCTACAAGTAATGGCAAAAGGATTACATATTTAATCCAGACTGAACACATCTCAAGTTCAACTATATTATTTGGCGATATACAGCTGTATACAGTCAAGAAATAAGTCATAGTACGGATGAATATGAAATTCTTTAATAAAATTTATAACCACCTGAATTAAATAAATATAAACAACAAAGGGATCACCACTAAGTTTTAATAGCAAAGCAGACCCAAATTTATATCAGTTTTCGTGCTTTACCAATCACTATAATTAGTGGTCCCATGTCCACTTAGTTTTATGTTAACATTTTAAGACATTGCTATTAAAATTTGTTTTAGCTTTATTTTTTTACAAAATATGATCCATGTTAATGCCTTATAATAGATAAGGTGAACTAAATCACTAAAAAAAAATATATATTTTTTTTCTTTTGAATAAAGCAACTAGAGATAGCTTTGGTTTGAAAAAACAAATACATACAAACAAACACATAAGAAAATTAAAAATTATTTCATTACAATTACGATATGCCTCTCCTAATATTTTGATTTCATCTATACATTTATGATTAATGTATACATCATGAATTAACAAAGAAAAAAGAAAATATTAAAAGTAATATTTCCAGAAATTGTTCAACAGGTGAAATTCTCAAAATATTTTTTTTTTTATTTTTAATGTTTTTATTAAATAGATTTTTGCAATGTTACACCTTCACAGTCTGAATTATTGGCGACATTACCATTACAATCTACAATCATTTCTATAAATAAAGATATGAATCTTATTTATTTTTATTACATGAAAACATACCTTGAGCAATAGATCTCGTTACACTATACAAGAATAGCATTGCTATCCACCATTGCCATGGAAGTGTCATAGTTGACGATTTTTTTTTCTTGTTTGTTGTTTTTACGATGAAATTTTCGTTGATTATTGATCTGAAAATAAAAAAATTACAATCAATTAAATTATCAAGTTATTATTCAATAAGTATTATGTGTGTACATTTTTTTTTTTATTCATAAGCAGTAAATGTTTATTAAATATATTAATTAATTGATTACAAAAACCGCAGACTATCACATTATAAATATACATATAATATAATTATTTAAGTATTACCTACATTTTAAATTATACTAATAAAGAATTACAACAAAAGCAAAAACAAAAATAAAAACGCACAATAGCGGTGTTAAGTCAAGTACCATCATAACGAAGTACATTTAATTATAAATTGAACCAACATAATATTTTAATAATTAGAATATAAGGAGCAAAGGCATTATAACACAGGAACATTAAAATTTATTTACAATGTAATTTACTCTAATGATTACCATTATACTATAATATAAAACAAGGACTGGTATTTTTATTATTTTGCTTCACTTTGATTACATTTCATATTTTATATTTTGCATAATAATAGGATTATTCACTATAGCGGTGTATATTATGGAGAAATGTAAATGTTATAACTTAAAAGTTAGTGGTGGCTGTTTTATTAATACTATTATTATTATTATTATTATTATTATTATTATTATTATTTTTTTTTTGTGTTCTTTAAGTTGTTGATATTCAATACAAAATGAAAGATGTGTGTAGTTTGCTTCATTTTGCTAATACCTTATTATCTTGTTGATGCTGTAATTGACAATAAATACACTGTAATTAGTATGTTATTTCCAATCAACCTATTCCTCTATCGAAACATCGAAACCCTTCAAGCTTAATATAATGTATTTATCGATGTAAATAGCAATTTGTTTTCTAAATAGGTTTTGATAATTTGTTCTTTTTTTTCTGCAATTATTTTGTCGGTAAATTATGTGCAAAGTATAAAACTACAGACTGCACAAGTCAATAGCTTCATAATTAAAATAAAAGTGAAGATAATACTATAAAATTGTTTGAATGGTTGATAATAATATGTTATTAATCATGTTAATTTAATTTCTTTACACGAAACAATTATTCACAATTTATCTGAACAACATCTTTAATATGAATATCGCTGCTATTATATCTTTGTTCCATTTGGATTTCAGTAAAATAAAAATCCTTTTATTAGATTTCATTGGAAACTATTTATTCTGCCAGTAAAAAATACGTTTTCTTCCGGTAAAAACAATCCCAATGTTCAGTAAAAGTAATATCCAAATGTTCAGTAAAAAAAAAATATGATTTTCTTGATTAACCTGTTACTCCCACTAGGATTTTATTGGGGATAAGTGTCTATCTGTTCGTTATTATTCCTTTTTAATAAATATATAGTTCTCCCTTTACCAAAATGTCTAAATCCGGATAAAGGCTTAGTTTTTGATCCGAACATTAGGACTATTTACCAAACATTGGAATTTTATATACTGAAGATATTGAATAATTTACCGAACATTTAAATATGTGTCGATTTCATTTAATTAAATGTGTTTTTAATTAATGATGTGTTTTTTTTATTGTATACAAAATATATCACATAGGTTGAATTATAAAAAAAAATAAAGAAAAAAGAAAAACATATTGATGCCTAGAGGGATTCTTATTAAACATGCTAACAGCACCACTTCAATACTATAACAGAAAATATTTGTATACTTATATAACTATATGTTATGCGAAAACAAAAAAACAAAAAAAATATATTTTTTTAAAATATGAAATTGGCTTTGAAATAATTTCAAGCCTAACGCCAAGTTTGATGAATGATGATTGATGAACTTTTTTTTTTTTTTTAAAAATTGCAGTACAATATTTATTATTCAAACCATCTGAGTATTAATGACATATTTTTATTTTGCAATTACAAAATGCTGATTGGAAAATATTAATAACTATTTCCATTCTGAGCAAAACTATATATGGTGTCAATGGTGCGATGTGTGGAATTATTATTATTATTTTTAATATTAAAAGATCTGTATTTATTCAATTTCAATCCAACATCGTTAATTATTCAACTTGAAAATGATTCAGAATAAAAAAAGAAAAAAGAAAAGAAAAATAAATAGTAAAATATTATAAGTACCTAAAAGTGCTTAATCAAATATTCAAATTCTTGGTGTCTGTTCGCATAATTATAATAAGAATTTGTAAAATTAAATTCCATCACGTAAATTTATCAACAATATAATATGTAAATTGAAAGATTCTATGATGGTTAATAATTTCAAAATATTATCTACATCAATTCACGCAAACCATATATGCAAATGTATAATTGTATGTACTATATATATAAGAATATTCTAATTTAATCCCTTCAACGAATTTTCAACAATTATTCATCGGTTTATTTGTTGCTCATTGCCAATAATATTTTTTTTTACTCTTTATGTTTATATTCACACTGAAATCCGATAAATTGAATGCGCTTATGAAGTATGCATAGATATATATACTTAATTTGATATATCGACATTGACAATATCAAATTCATTTTTCAACTGTCGGAATGATTTAAAAAAAAAAATTATATGAAAAAAAAAAATAATCAAAAAGGAATAGAACGAACGAAACAACATCCAAAACAGAATTATTTTATTTCGTTTTTTTTTTTTTTTATCAAACGTAAATTTGTATGGCGCCAACTAAAAAGTGTGCTTTTTGTTGAAGTAGAATATGGTCAAAAGAAATAATGTTAAAATTTTACATTTAAAAGCATGTTTTTGTGCAACGTAAATCGAAATTCAAAAAATATCATTTTAATTCTTTTTACACAATTTATCATAAATAGTTATAGGTTACCACCGAAAAACCTTTAAAAGTTTGTATATAATTTTCGGTATAGGTATAAATCTATAGATCTATGGAATATTTGATCATTCCATTTAATAAATATAATAATTTTTTTGATTTGCAATAGATAGAATGCAAATAATAAATATTTTAATGAATCGACGATATAATTATTTATTTTAATGAAAACTTCAAATAGTATAACAATATAAATTGAAATGATAATTATTAATGACCATTTTATGTAAACTTCCATAAACATTCTTATCAACCACTATAACAACCAATATACTAACCACCGGTAATTAATAAAGATTATGCTTTAATATGACCCATTGTATAATACGGTATTCGCATTATATAATGATTGATACCATTCACAGATATCATTAATCGGATATTAAATACACATTTTGTGGTAATGCATATATTAAACCGCTGTTAATTATTTAACTATAACATAATATTACCTTCACGTACAATTCATATACCGATGGGCATATATGTAGAACGATAATGTAAATGTTAATTCATCCATCAGATATATTAATAGCCAACAAATGCATAATATAATATCCGCAGAAAACGATCAACTCAATCACTATTTGCATGACTAATTTAACATAACATAGCACGTACAACCGCACAATATACAACTACAACACAAAATAATAACAATAAAAAATTGAGTTAATTTAATTAAAATTGAACCGATTAGCGTGTGATGATGAACATGCTTTTAATTATATGTATATTTTGTTTTCTTTTAGTAAAATGCATTTTGAATTGTGTTAGAAGTTTTGTCGAATGGATTTTATGTTGTCATTCATAATATTTTATAAATATTAAATATTGGTAGCTGAGGTATTACTTTCATTAGTGAATATACTCGATTAACACATTCACACTACCAGTTAGGTAATATTTATAATTGTGGTGTACGGCGTGGCTTTTATGCGGTACCTTAAGAAGAAAACTAAGAAAAATTCGTAATACTTACTACAATCTTATATTACTTTATGCTTCTTTTCTTTTCTTTTTATTTTTTTTATTATGCATTAATGCATGAAACGATTTGTAGTTACCTACATAATACACAATATCATTATACACACAGCATAATAATATACGCAAATCACATCATGTATTATACAACAAAAACATTTTATGTTAATATATTGTTTTACAACTTGGTGAATATGGTTGTCGCACGTTGTCAAGATAAATGTTTCATTTATGTATAATCCATGAGGCCCAGGCCTCACGCTATCACTAGGGCATAGGCGGTTTGCAAAAAGGAAAAACGAGAACAAAAAAAAAAGACACATTTTATATATATACAAAAAAATAGTTGAATTGAGTGTTTGAGTTTGTGTATAATATTATTTAAGGTGTTCAAGAGGCATTTCGGAATTTGCTCACATTTCACTTTTATTGTAGGAGTTGTGCCTATACGCAATGCTAGAAAACTGTATATAAACTTATGGGGTGGTTTTTGTGTGTATGTGCGAATGAGTGCGCGAATGGTAATTCTAGAACGAATAATTATATGGGTGGAGGGAAGGATAGAAATTAATGCGACTATTATATGTTTATACTTAGGAAGGTAATGTAATAGTACTTTGTGTGTTTATTTTGACTAGGTGATATTTTACATAATTTTTGGGACGAACGATAAAAATTTCAAAATGGGCTGTTTTTGTTTGTTGCTGGTTTTATTGCTGTTTAAAAGGATTAATGTAAACATTTACATAATATTTTTAATGAAAATATGGTAGTTAATATTAATGTAATATTAATTTTTTCGGTTATTTTTTTTATTTTTATTTTTATTTGGGTATAATAGTCGTTGTGCTGAGGGGATCCTTGTAATTTAATGATTATTAAGGGTTAATTATTAGCAATTGTTTTTATTATCGTAAATAGCCGTGATTATTTAGATTGGGCTTAAAATTGGTTCATGTATTATGTATTTATCTGTCTATTATATTAATAAGTATATTTTGGGATTGGAGCTTTTAATATATAGAAATAACTTTAACCTTATTATTAAAGTATGTAGGAATTTAAATAATATTGTAACAGAATTTGGTATTAAAATATAAGTTAAATAGATAGTTGCAGAATAGTATGTTAAAGTTTTTCAGTATAGTTTAAACAAATTTTGACCAGAAATTTTATTCTCTAAGTTAAAATAATAATACATAAAATTAAATTTTTGTTCCAAATTTATAAAAAGTAAATACCGAAATAAGCTCAGGACAAATCTACGGTACTAGAATTGATAACATTCCGGCTATCCAAATTTTCATGCAAAAATTATAAAATACTTAAGAAATTTCTCAAAATCTTAACGAAAAGCCTAGAATTTTAAAATTTCATAGTTTCAAAAATTTTTCATAAGTAGTTTTATTCCACGAGAAAATGTATCTTATACCCTTGTATGGAATTAAAGCAATTCGTTTGGTGTGTTGCCGTAAATTGAACCAGTTCAACTTTATAATGTATAAGTTGTAATAGTAATTCTTTCCTGGATTAAAATACAATGTTTAACGGTAATAATTACCCTTTATTTTACTTCATTTTTGAAAATAAAAATTTCTTTGGAAAAAAATAAAGTATTGGCTTCGTAGATTTTGATTTTACTTAATTTTTGTTTTTTTTAGAAGTTCTGCAGCGATCATTATTTAACATTCAAATCATAATAAATAGAATACAAATAACTTTAATTAATTTAGATTGTTTGTTTTAATTATCAAAATTTTGATGTCAACTCTAATGATTTGATACTGATTTTCTTTTCTCGAATGCTAATTACGAGTATTTTAAAGCTATAGTTCAACTATAATTGATCCTATCGGTAAGAGCTCAGTTTTAATATCTTCTCCTAATAGGTCTAACCTCTGTATCAGACAAGCAATTTAAATAGGTTTCCCTTTTATTTATTTGTTTTTTTTTTGTAGCTTTATCTACGTATATGCACGTAGTCAAATTAAAATTGTCTTTAATGAATATAACAAGAACAATTTAACCATCACGTACATAAATTTTGCACAATTCGCAACATTACAGCCATTTTATTCGGATAATTTGCAATAAATTCTTAAGACATTTCCTGCTTTATTTTCTTACCAACAATCAAATCGAAATCACCGTCATATATACACACGTGTATGATGTACTTCTATTTACTTAACGTCGTATACCTATCACATTTTTTCTCGTTTTTTTTTTTTTTTATTATTATTTTTTCTTCTCCTTTCCATTCATTCTATTCATTCATTCAATTGATGACTTGTCTAACATCTATTGCGCGTGTAATAACAAAACAGATAATAAAAGAGCAACATTCCTATTTACATTTAAATATAGATATCATCATAAATACTATGTTGTTTTTTTTCATCTTATGTAAATTCTCTTGTTCATAATATAAATTACAATTACTTAATAATAAAATAAACTAGTTTTAAATTCACTGTCAAGGTGAAAGTATCTACACAGCACAAGTACACGATGCACATATCATTGTTGTGCATGTTTTTTATAAAAAAAAATTTTTTTTGAATAACAACACTTATTATAATATCATTACGTATATACGAATAAACATGTGCTATATGGTTAAATTTATAATATGCGAAATATTTATGAGAACGGTTCATTAACCTTAACGATATTAATTTTTTCTATTTTTTTTTTAGTACAGATAATGTTATAGAAGAAAAAAATTTCTTCGGAAATTTATTAGGTAATTTGGTAATTGATTGCATGAAAGAACTAATAAAGAGAAAATATTTCCATTATATCTATCATTAAATGAATAGTTTTTTTTTTTTTATGAAAAGAATATTTCAACGAATTTCAATGAAATCACTAATTCACTCCCACTATCTATTGAAATAGGGTCATTAACAACCTTAATTAGATTAATTGTGTATGGTTATGTCCCATTTAGTATAGTGGGGGTGATTCAATGGCTATGTTAAATTTGTGTTAATCAGTCAAATCAATCAATCAAAAAAATAAAAATAAGAAAAGAAAATCAAAGGGATGCAAGAGAAAATTTTGATTATTTCATTTGTTAGGGTGATTTGTGTATGGGCAAAGGTGTAAAAGCACAGATAAAAATTTAAATTTTTCCCAAATTGATGGATATTCTGTTTTTTTTTTTTTTTGAAAAATTACAAAATTATTTGTCATATATTTTGCAAAGAATTTTGATCGGTGTCGAAATCTGTTAAAAATTCTATGCTTATATATCATGAATCAAAGTTCGCTAATTACATTTTTTATTTTTTTGAGTTAAGAGTACTTTGAAATTGTTTAGCACGCATTTCTGTACATTTTCATAAAAATATATTTCAAAAATATTTATTGAAACTGTGATCTAAAAATGAAATTATAATTTTCGTATTAAAGAAGTGAAGTTTTGCTACAGAATACAAAAAAATAAATGGGGAAGTATGTCTTTTTTTTTTATTTTGTTAATAGTAATATCCCTATTATAAAAAGTCTCAAGTTTTTCACTATTTGCTATGAGAACTTTTTTTTTAACATATCAAAATTTTCCAAATTGTTTTTCAAATTTCTCAAAATGTTGAGTTTTATAGCGACGCTATTTTTTTACGGTTTTAAAAAGAAATTCAAAAGTATAATAAGCGAAATTGATTTCTGACCGCACACTACCTAAGAAATTTTAATTGCTTAAAAATAGTCTATTTATATTTGTAAAGAATTTAATTCCATAGAAATGTATTGAATTTTATATATTTTTTGCCCATAATGCTGTGCACTTTATTTAAAATTAAATTACAGCGAAATCTTTTTTTTTTTTTGTTTATTTGTTTATTAACAATCAAGAAACAACCTTGATTAGATATCTCAATGTTGCCCTTTGACATGGACAACCATCAAAGATTTTTCCATTCTAACTGGTACTAAGTACTAACTTGTCTTTTATCTAAAATAATATATGTGTTGAAAACCATTGATAAAAAAATCAAAAAAGGTTCAAAGACTATTTCGAATTAATCTTTGAAAAATCATTGTGAATAAGATAAAGAACATTCAATGCATCTTCCAAAGAATATCCGAATTTTTAAACATAAACTAATTAAAAAAAAATCTTAAGCTTTTTAAGCACACCATTAAAATTTTTACTACTATTTATTTTACTCTGTTTTAATTACGGTAGCTAGCTAGCAACCGAAATTCAGTGACTAAAATAAGAACGGATTAATAGTTTAAATTGAATTATGTTTAAATTAAATTTTCGAAGAAAGAAAATTGAGTTAAGAGGGCTATGTACCAAAAACCCTGTTGCGCTACCGATTTTTCTCGGAAATGACTTAAAATGAAGAAAAAAGTTATATGCAAAATTGAAGACGCATTTGTTGTCTCGTGTATGTAGGAATTAGTATTTTGATTTTTGGCTTTATATAGGCTATAATTGAGTTTTAAGACCGACCCGTGGTACCCGATTTTCCTTCTACAAAACAACTTTTTTTAAATTCTTTTTTACGCACAATATTTTCTATATTTATGTGTCTCGTGTATGTAGGAATTACATTTTTGTTTTTTTTTATTTACGCGAGATATAATTGTAAACATAAAAATAAAAATGACATAAAAATCACAGCAAAAGAATATTAAAGCTCTTTTGTGCGACGTTGCCCAATTTACGGGTTTTATTTTGACACTTTATTTTGAAATAATAGACCAAATTTTTATTACTCAGAAAAAATGCAGCATCTGTTTTTTGTGGCGCTCGCATCACTTTTCGTAAGATTTTTACCAAAAGCGAAGTAAAGTTAGTAAAAAATATTTAACAAAAAAAAAAAATATTGGCAACATCGCATGCGAAAGTTTTTCCGGCCACATAACCCTCTTAATATGAATTTATACATTTATCTCGTTTCTTACAATTGATTAATAGTGATTTTATTTAAAAATATGAAATATATATAATTAATCTCACAGGAAAATCGTAATATTTTATCAATGATACTACCAAATTATTAACTGTTCTGTAGTTCTTAGTAGCTTTAATAACGTAGTTAGTTATTATGGTTTTAAGAATAAGTATGTTTTATTTAACTTTTCAAATAGTTTTAACCAATGAGATATTCAAATTCAAATATTGCAAAGTTAGGCGAAAATTATTCTGTGGATATAGTCAGTAATGAAAATAGTAATCAATCATGATATTTCGAATTAGAGCGAAGCAACAAGAACGAATCCAGTTAAATGTAAGTAGAAAATGGTTATTGCTATTGGTCAACTTTGACTATTTTAGTTGAACATTTTATATAATTTTAAACGAGTGTAAGAAAGAATTTGATGTTGCAATATCCAATAATAAATAAATAATTCAATTCTTTATTGAATTGAATTTTGAATGTGATATAAAATAAAAAAAGAAAAATAATATTTAGCTAAAGTAAGTACTGACCTAAACAAAACATTTTCTAACGAATATATTTATATTTTCTATAATGATGATATTGACAAGAATGAAATCTTTATGCATATCGATATATAGCATCTTGGATTTAAAAAAAAAAAAAAAACACTAATAAAATAATATAAAATATCAATGAATGCCTATTCTTTTGACTTGTTCATTTTCCAGCATAAATTATAAATTTTGAAAACTGTCTGAAAATTTATTATGCGGATACAACACAAAACGAGAGAAGCGTCCAAAAGAAGTTTAATAAATCGCGCGGAAGACATAGTAAATATCTATCTGACTATGTACACATTAAATAGGAAATTGAAATTCAAATCGTGTTTCATTGAAAAGTTTAACATTTTAGTTGAGTTTACAAAGTGGAGTAGGTAAACGTAAACGAAACGTTTGCTAGCTACTTCATTGTTGATGAAGCGCTGATATTTAAAGAGAGATATCCATTTTCTTATAGAGAAAGAGATGTGTAAGAAGATTATGCTGTTTGCATAACAGATATATATTGAATATTAAATTTCTACAGGTGACTGAAAATTTGTATATTGTCATTTATTTTTGTAATAATGAGAAAAATATTCAAAATTAAAACTTTAATCCGCTATAAAATTTACAAAATACAAGACGAATGAAAAAATAAAAGAAAAATCGAAAGAAAACGGGAAGAAGAAAAAAAAAACAACTGTTGTGATTTATGAAAGAATTTTTTTGTATGCGTCATGATTGTGTTCTAATTTTATTAAGATATATTTTTGAATATCCTATTTGAATTAATTTTCAATTTAACCCCCCTGAAAGAAAAAATAAATGATTTAATAATGGATTCAATATTTTCATTAAGGTAGTAAAAAAAAAAAAATCATTGTCGACAAATTTTCTGAATCATTTTGTAGGATTGTTCCGTATTCTTATATCCCATTCAATTCATTTAAAACGTTAATTTAATTACTTGAAAGTTCAGTCACCACCATATTTTACAAATTATAATATTGAATGAAAATGTATATTTGATTAAATATAAATAAATATATATATGAATTTATTAAATTATAATTTCAACATAACTTTTATCACCTTTCCAGAAATCATCTTTTTTCTTTTATACATACATATTATTATTACAATTCTATCTTGTATGCGCTGACAAGTTGCATACCGATATCAGATTTTAAGTATTTTTGTATGTTGCATAAATGAATCATTTGGTTAAATTAGTAATGCGGTGAAAATATATATAGTATTTCGAATATACACCAATAAATTTTCAAATTAATAATAGCATAAATAGTAAGTACCTATCACAGAGAACAATAATAACATGAAAATTTACCGCATAAACTACAACTGCCTACATTCATTTACTATTTGTGATGGGTGTGTGTTGTATGTGTGTGTGTGTGTGTGTGTGTGTGTGCATATGAACATAACAATAACTTCACCTTGACCATCATTACAACATAAATATATTTATCTTCCTACAATAAACATGCACCGT
This sequence comes from Catotricha subobsoleta, assembly GCA_011634745.2. Classification (NCBI taxonomy): domain Eukaryota; kingdom Metazoa; phylum Arthropoda; class Insecta; order Diptera; family Cecidomyiidae; genus Catotricha; species Catotricha subobsoleta. Next base: position 14,157 of record JAABKK020018930.1, on the reverse strand, counting down.
TCATAGCGCGCTAATTACATATTTATAAGACGGCATAATTCTTATATAACAAAAATATAATAAAATATTTTAATAGATATATAACAAAATAAGAGGTTGGCGAAATTAAATTAAAATGACGCAAGGAGAAAGGTATATTAATACCATTAAATTTATTTTAATTTACTTAAATCGTATGTTATGTAGTAGAAACCAACCTACACACGCTACGTGATTTCATTCGTACCGTTCTTGTTTTTATTATTATTTTGAATTTTATATATAATACTGCCAATTCTGCCAATTAATTGTACACAAATTATATGTAAAAACAACAAAAAAAAAACTGTGCTATGCGTATTTTACAAAAAAAAATAATAAAAAAATAACAGTTACAATATCTGTTGATCAAAACCAATTTATATTCTGGCCAGTGCTTTATCAGCACGTTAAAGCAAATCTTCTTATACTTTATTTTATATTTTATATTATTATTATTATTTTTTTCTTGCGCTTTAACAATTCCCCCACATAATTTTATATTTTGTACAATGTTGTACACTGTACAGTGTACATGTACATTTCTCGTATCAGAATTTATGCATAATAAAATATTGTATTTGCCCATCGTTCTCATACTAACCGTACGTACACACACGTTTTGTATCCAATCGTAAAGTGGTCACAAATACAATTTAGCCTAACCCACATAATAATAATAATAATAATAATAATAATAATATTATGCAAATTCTCCTTTATATACTTGCTACTTTTTACATAAGAATAATACGATGGGTACCTATAAAAAAAATATGTTCAATTATAATATAATAGTGAGCTTGTGAGATGAGAGTATAAAAACCAAAATTGGGTTATGTGTGGATTTTTAAAAATAAAAAATAAAAACCAAAAGAAAAAAACAAAAACAAAAAGCAAAAATATATTCCTTTTATGGGTAGCCTTTCCATGACCGCGCGCGTACAATGTGTTCGATGTATGTGTGTGGTTGATAGGTATATAGTGTTTTTCTGTTACATATATAATAATCAAAACAATGTTATTGGCACAATGTTTGTATACGAATGATGATGCTTTTAGATATTATCATTTTCTCTGCTAATATATATTCTTCCAAAATAACGGCACACGCACCAATATCAGATTATTATATAATCCCAATATAAAAAAAATCTATATCGAATAAGTATACAAATATAGAATGGGTATAACATGAATGAGAATGGATAACCAAAAATGATATTCTTATTGCTTTGGCTGTTTTTCTGTTTAGTATCCAAACAATCGAATATTGGTATAACGTATAGTATGAAATATATACTATCTATACAGCCACTATATGGTGCTATCACATTTCGGGTTATAAGAATAAAAATGGCAAATAACAGAAAATATAAACAATATAGATATTGTATTACGGGTCTATAGACTATCAAAATATATATGATAATAATACTGACTGTCTGACCTGAATAGATATACACTAATCAAGATACTAATTAATTTTCCAGCAAATAAATTGTGTGTATGCGTCAATTCACTACCATCGTTTCGATCTTAAGCACTTGATTTAATGTTAGTCAGAGATGAATACTCATCAATATATTCTTTTATATTTTTATTTATTTTTATTTGGTGTGAGACTAGAAATAATGAAATATTTAGCGAATTAAAAATTCTTCATAGCATAAAGAGAAAATCATATAAATTAAAAAAAGTAAACACCATCTAATTCAAAATCTTTTATTTATTTTAAATTTTTAATTGTCGCAATGTAAACAACATTAATTTGAAAACTCAATTTCAATCAATTGTATCGTATTAGAGCCAACATGCTTAAAAAAAAAAAAAAAAACGTCGATTTAATTAAAAGAATTTTTGTTACGGAGAAAACCAAATCGAAAACAACAACAACAACAACATCTATCCACGCACGCAGTCATCACTATTCCACCATCTAAATAAATTTATCAAATTCACCAATTCCCAGTTTATATAAAATAATCGTAGAATTTGTGCGTAAATTAATCCAATAAATTAGCCGATGGGTTTATTTTTAGATGTATTTCAGAAAAGCTAATAATTGAATTTCTTTTATTTATATGGTTTCTGTTTTATATGGTATATCACTACCCCGCTTTTCTATATATTGATGGTTAATGAGGAGCTTAAGATCAGACTCTTTTTATATGCCAAATCTATCGTCAGTTCAGAGCTTTACATGTCATGTCATGCAAATAAATGAAAATACTGAATAACAGAAAGAAAATAAAAACAAAAACAAATCAAATTAAAAGGTTTAGCAGAAAAAAAAAGTATGCACTATACTTGTTAAAGGCAAAAACCAACTGAAACAAAATGAACAAAAAGCAACTAATATGTATTTTAGGGTGGTAAATAAACTATCTTGTCATAAATTGTTTTACTGTATTTTAAATGTTTGTAACGATTTTCGTAGTAAGTAAATTTCATCTTTTTTTTTTTTAAATTAAAAAAAAGGAAAAAATTCATCGTTAAGAAAATTAAAAAAGCGTTAAAATGGAAAAAAAGAAAGCATTCTTGGTAGAGGAAGAGAAGCACGTGAGCAGTAACCTGAAATGTTTTTTTAAGTCTATTTTCATATGAATTGGATTATAATTAATAAAAAAAAAAAACAACATAAAATTCAATAAAAAAAAATTACTTTTCGCTTTCGAAAATTTAAAATAAATGATTAAAGAAAACAATTTTTTTTTTCAATTACAAATATACACGAGCCGGAAAAACAAATTTTAATTGAACTAATCAATAATTGGCAGAATATGAAAAGTCACACAAAAAAAAAACGATCTTTTATGAATCACGTTTTTTTTTTATTTATTTTTTTAAAAGCACCAGACTTCAAATAAACAAACTTGTTGACCGACAATAATGTAAAAAAAATTCTTCAAATAGAATTATTTATATTTCACCTGAATTGATTTATTTTTATTTTTTAATTGATTGTTACCAACGATTAGTTAGAAAAAAAATATTATGTTAAATGGTAATTTCTTTTAAGGTCGCATTGTGTGTTTTACTTTGTTTTTTTTTTCTGTTATTTGCTGTTTTTCTATGTGTTTCTAATATTTATATACAGACCTGTAGCAGAACAGGAACATGGGGGCCTAATTTCTGCACCAATATAATTTAGAATTAAAAATATCACGTCAATAATAATAATAATAACAATAATAATAGATGTTTCATAATAAATTTATGTCAAATATCGCTGTTTTTTCATATGATGACCGAGCACCGCTAGAAATGTGGTGCTGCAGGACTGTTTATATATTCCTATATTTGCCTATTCATATCTCATACATATTTGACAATAATCATAATATAAGAATGTCAACTATAAGCTAAAATGCATGACACTATACCGCGTATTATATTTATATACATTTCTATTTATATATAATAATATATATTCCTACTGTGTGTATTTTGTGCTGTATTTATGTGTATGAATACCTAACAGCTTGTACGAAATTTAATCTTTAAATAAACAAAATGTGTTCTTTTATTTTCTTATTCTATTTGCTGTTTTGTTTTATTTATTGATATAACAATATTTTTACAACTTTTTTTTTTGTTTGTGAGATTAACTGTTCTCTTAATTATTTTGAGATACCTACGCTTGTTTGTCATTTTGCGATAAATAAAGAAAACACAGTGAAAAAAAAATAACACAACTTTGTTTATCAAGAAATGATTGAGCAAATAAAAAAAAATAAACTTTTAATTATGGGTTATATAAATAATGTCGATACGAAATAGGTATAATTCTTGGCGACTTTTTAAGCATTTTGAATTCGTTTGAAAAAAAATTATTATATGACATTTTTTTTTTTTTTTTGTTGAATAATAAATTAAATACGTAAACAAATATGAAAATCAACAAGGCCGAATTGTTGAATAATTGTGTAGCAATTACTTCAAATGATAATGAACTATGAATATTGAATATTGTAACGTACGACATTTAAAATTAACTGGAAGATTTGTTTTTTTTTGTATAAGAATTTATTTGAATTTGGATTTGGAAAGAGGTAATTGTTAAAATGCGTGTCAGTCAATATTTAATAATTATTATGAAAAATTGATTTTTAGGAAGTCGTTTAAATAAATAAGACAATTTCCTTTTTATTTTTTATTTTTTTATCGAAACGCTATATATTCCGAATGCTTATCAACATAATTGAAAAGGAAGTTATTTGACTAATGATAGTCGCCAATTCACAATGGAAATTAATTTAATGAATTGAAACTGTATTATAGAATAATAATATTTTACGACTTTCAAACGAAACAAAAATAAATCAACAACATTAAAACCATATGTAAAATAAGGTCATTCACTTAATGTGAGTCATGCAGTAGATAACCTGTATATGTTAAACAATATTATTAAAGTGATGTGGAATTGAAAAAAAATAAATATATATAATTATATATGACAACTGGTTTAATTAGAGAAAAATTTACTTGTTTTCGTATGTACATTACTTTATTAGCTTTACGATTTTGTGGTGATTGATGTGGTTAACAAGTTAATATTCTTTATGATTAACTGGAATACAATTCAATTCATCGATTCAAATATTTGATAAAAAGACAATAAGATGGAGAAATGTAAAAAATTTAAATAGTTTCAAATATGTCATTTAAATTTATTGGCTTAACAAAAAAGAAACGAAAATAAAAATAAGAGAATGGAATTTGAAAATTGATTATCTTATTGCTTACATTTTATAAATTGATTTCTTATTTCTATATGAAATATTTTATTTTCAAGTGAAGCAGTAAATGCCCTTATAATGGCAGTTCGATAATTGTAATTTGAGCTTTAACCATCACTCATTCAATGGAAATCAATAATTTTGGTGCCGATGCTTTCATTATCATCATCCTTATTGTAATATCAGAGTGCTAATATAATCATTTTTTTTACATCTATTTTCTTTATTTGTTTTACTTTATAAAAAAAAAAGAATAAAAAAAGAAAAAGAAAAAAAGAAAATATAGAAATTAAAAAAAAATAATAATCAATTTGTCCAATTAAAGCAGGATCATTCGATATTTATGTCTGTATATAATGAAGCCTGTACAGAACTTTCTATTTAAGTAGAGATTAAAATATATATATATATAAGAAATTGAAATTTTCTGCTTCGAATTCTTATAAATAAGAATATTTTTTCTTCTTTCATATTTTTTTTCCTCAGTACTTTAATTTTTCTTTTTTTTTTTCAATCGTCTTTGGGTAAATATTTACAAGTACGAAGAAGATATATAATAAATATTCAGATTGGTATAAAGTTGAAATTACTGTTAATTAATGGAAAATTTGATATTTACGTATTTATTATTATAAGTTATTTGAATATATAACAACATATAGGCCGCTGTACTTTTAATTGTTTTGTTGTTGTTGTTGTTTTTTTTTTTTTTTTTTATTGTTGTATTGAAGACAGTAATTTCAAGAGAAATGTGTAAAGTTTTCTAAAGTTTTGATTTTATCATTAAAAATATAGAAAAGTTAGTCAAAAACTAAAGCCAACACAAAAAATAAACCATGTTTTTCAAAAAAAAAAAAAATAATAATAATATAAATAAATAAAATAAAAAAATTATATATATTTTCCTCTAATGGAACAATAAATAACCACTTTATTTAAAATATTCCAAATGGCACGAGACGTACGATGTAAAACTGTAAATACATTTATTTCAATTTTTCAATTTTGTTTAATATTTCATATGTCGAACAACACACATTCCAAATCAACACACCATTTTTATTATACACATTTATAATATTAAGTAAGAGGAGGTTAGTATATTTATAAAGAGTAAAATACAAATATATATATTCCCATATTACTTCACTTACCAGATTTTTTTTTCTTTCTGTATTTTTTATTTTCTTGCTCTCCGTTTTCTTTATACCAAAAAAAAAAAAAAAAGAACGAATTTTTAACTTCCTTCTTATGATCCAAATTTAATAGCAAAAAGAAAATATCGTATTTAAATTGGCGTCACGTATTTTCAATAAAAATATATATTTTTGTGTACACACACATAAACTTGGAAATTGCTGAAATCTTATCGACCTCTCTACTTATTTTTTTTTATAAATAATTTTTTATATTTTCTATTTGTCGGGAACCACTCTTGTGTCTTTTGAATAAATTATATATGACGATTCAAATTATTGCACTTAAATTGTAATAGTGTAATTTGGCCACTTTAAATTTAGTTGAAATGTTAATAATTAGAAATAAATTGTTTAATTTAATTTTCTTTAAAATTAAACTATTATCAATTTAAATAATTACATGTAGATTTTATTGTTCTGTTATTTAGCATAATTTTCGTTCTTTTAATACACTATTTTTTTATTTTTTTTTGTATATTTTGTACACTTAAATCTTTAATTTAGTTCATTTATTTATTTATTTTTCTTTTCTTAAGAAGATATTGTTAGATGGATAACAATAACCAGCTAGTGCAATCATAAAAATTAATATCCCAAGGTTCATTAATCCATCTGAGCGTATAAAATCAACAACACAAAACAACTTGAGAAATGTTCTGTTGCAAAAATATGTTCATAAGTAAAACTTTTTCTGTAGTTATGAAAAAAAAATTGTGGAAAATAGAAAATTGTTTTTCCGAAGTACCGCACTTTCTACAAATATATTTTTATAGAATATATAAATAATTTCCACTTATAATTTTTTTTTTTTTTCTTTATATTATTTTTTTTATTTTTGCATTTATTAATTGAAACCTTTTAAGCAATTTTTAAAAAAAAATCTGTAAAAGTTAAGAAAAATCCGCAGAAAAGAATATAATATTTAAACACTATTTATATATTGCTATTATTGTTATTATAGGACTACCGCAACGCGGCACTGTCCACTAAAGAGTATTGCTCAATCGATGATTGTTGAGGTTCTTATATACCTTTAGTCGCAAGTACCTTGCCTCACATCATCTTCACGTATTATAAAAGTATGTACACGACACAACATAAATATATATATATATATATATAAATATATTATTTATATTTAATACAACTTTAAGCGGCATCGAAATGAACTTAATAATATTGTGCGAATCCGCGATATTTGCATCATTGTATTAGTGACTATTCACAACAGGTACTTCTCTGCTTTTATTATAAATTAGGATTATTTTTATTTATTTATCATCATTGATACATCGTTGGTGTACATAAAATTATATAAATATAAGAACATGAACGAACGATGCAAACAATGTAAGTGCTCAAACCTATCTACAGATTTTTTTTTTTTTTTATAATTTTAAACCTAAAAATGCATCAGCATAATTTACATTAATTAAGTATTAGGTGGTTATCTTATACGAAAAATGTTTTACAAAGAAAATACAAGTACTTACATACACATTTGTTGGTCATATATTGATTTTAACAAATAGTTTTGTTTAAAGAATTTAAAAAAAAAGAAAAATTAAAAGCTAATTAGTTATTCAAAAATATTTCTAACAATTTTATTATAGAATACAAGTATAGAACCCAGTCAGTAATATTCATATAATTTCACACAATAATTTGACATTCCTTTTCTTGTTGAAATAGTCAAATAGTCAAATATATTGTCAACCTAAAGCAATGTAACAGTTAAAATTCAACTAATTATCTAATTGCGAACATATAGGGCAATACGGAGAATAACTGATACTGCCAACGATTCTGGTTTATGGAAATTTAATAGGAAAATATTTCTCAGATACATCAAACGACCCAAGATACATAATAAGAATAAAATATCTTATATATAAATTTAAGCATAAATGCTTCTTATGCCTTGTTTCATAACTGAAATATATATCTTACTATAAATAAATATATTAACATTATCATTATTATTAGCACTTAATAAATGAATTATTATTAGCATTTAATAAAGTGTTTATTATTACTAAAAATATTACTTAAATATACTTACTTCTGTATAAATGAAAACTGCTTTATTTGTCGTAACTTTTAATGAGTATTAAGTTTTAAGGCCTTTTCGGAACTTTGATTTCCATCATCAGAAAAATATTTTTCTCAACTAAATATAAAGTAAAATATAAATGTCAAATATTAGAAATATACAATTTTTTTTTTTTCATTTATAACCAATTTACTATTAATTAATTCCTTTCACAGTTTCTAATAAATAACTTGTCTTAAATGCATTTCTATTTCAAATAAATCAATAGAAAATTTACTCAAATAAATTAGCTTTGATGTCAGTCATTTTACGTATAATAAAAATAAGTTCTATAATTTATTTCATAGAACAATTGCATTATTTAAAGTAAGGTCAAAAGTATCTCCCATGTCACTGAAGTTCGAACCAATGATACAACTTTAAATATAAAGTTTAAAAGTGACTCAATAGAAAGTTATATCAACGTTTTAGTTTTAGTTTTAGCTGTTCTTTTCGTTTTGATATCATATTCTTTAAAATGCCTGACCTATTTATTTTGTTTCATATAAATTTTTCTTTTTCTCCTTATGAATATAAAACTTGCATTAATAGTTTGCTTTTCTTGGTAACAAAATGCATGCATAGTACCTATATTTTAAATCTTAAACTTTTTATATAATCACATTTATTATTTGCAATAATATTATAATTAGTGGGTAAACATGATTATTTGTTAACTTTCACTTAACTTGCACGTGCTTTTGATGTAGATAGAAATTTTTAGAACTAAGTAAGCAAACCTAATGAGAGTGGTTAAGTTAAAATCCCACATAAATAAAATCCTTAAAATTTACATCTATGTTGTTTGATATAAACAAAGCTTTTCTACAAATGTTGGGTAATATAAAAGCAAATATAATTCTATGAATTGCACAAAGCAATAAGTTTCACGGAAATAATATTTCTGTAAACCTTTAAGGATTACTTATAAGTTATATATCCGTATAATATGTTCATTTTACCTTTGTAATTTAGTAATACATTAACTAGGTATTATGGGGTTACATATATATGTATAAGTTATAAATTGATTTCTTTTCTTTTGAATAAGCTTTCTTTATTTTGAAGTACCAGAAATATTTCTAACAGTACCTACATATTCTTTAACTAGGTGTACCTTGGCAAGTATATATCGTATAAATCAATTCAAAATTGTAATACATATTTGTATCTAATTATTATACAAAATGAGGAGCATTCTAAAATTAAATTTAATTCAAATCAGATTTAAGTCAACTTAATTTTAAATTTATACAGAGATGATATCAATGACATACTTTTATCAAAAATCAATTACAAATTTAGGTTTTATATTGTGTCATTCGAATGTTTCAGAATAAAGAGTACAAACACTAGGGTGGTTTGTTTCCGAAATTTTTTGATTTTGTGAGCTCCAAAAGCATTTTCAGGTGTGACTATTTTTAATTTTTTGATTCGAATTTATTAACATCTGACCACGGCGCAAGCCAGTTAAACTTTTGATTTTGAGTGTTTGTATTTTTTTCATCTATAGCTTTTGAATTGAATTGCGCAACCTCAATATTTTATTTTAAAAAGTAAATAAACAAACGTTAAATATAAGTTGAATGATTTCATTTTTAGGCTTGATGAAATAAGAAAAAAAAACTTTGATTTATGACATTTGTTCAACCTTACACCTGAATATCTCAAGAGAGACTTGGCCGGGCTGGCTTTTGTAAAGAAGAGTTTCAAAATATAATCCTGCGAATAAAAATAAAAATAAAATATAAGTTTCATAAACTCTTTCAAAAGTTATTGTTTTTAAAAGATGAAAAAACACAAACACTCAAAATCAGAAGTTCAATTGTCTTGCACACGGTGGTCAGATGTTATTAAATTCAAAACAAATAATTTAAAGTAGTCTTTTTACGTCTATTCACACCTGAATATGCTTTTGGAGCTTCCATACAAAAAACGAAGCACCCTAAAAAGCAGATCTAAATATAAATATATAAATATAAATATTTTTTTGCTATTTTTTACTGATACAAGCATATATTTGTTAGTTGACTAATACGAAATGAATGTCTTCTCCTACGAAAAGGGTTATAGCTCATGATTTATTTAAAAAAAAACATTTTTTTTAGTTTTTTTTTTATTGAAAATCAAAGGAAAAACGTAAAAAAGTTAATATCAATCAAAAATTAAGAAAAATTGGAAAAAACTATTGATTTAATCAGAGCCAAGAAATCATCATAAATAAATTATTGAATATTTTTTTTTAAACATAAATATTTTGATTATATCAAACCAACCCTGCCCACACGTATCAATAACCACATAAAACGTTTCGACAGAATTTTATATAGCTTTTCGGAAAATTCTTGGAAAATTAGATTTAAGGAACTTTCGTATATTGTCCTATTTATTTAATTTAGAATACAACGAGCCGACGTTGCTATATTTTATTCTCTAATAAAATTTTCTAAATGTGATTCAGATATTTTTATATTCAGTTTATTGAAAATGTTATGGCAAATGGTGTTTAATATTGTAAAACTTGGGGTTTAATTGTATAGAATATTATTACTTATATGCACTAAAGAATATTTTATTTACTCTGCTATGTATATTTATATTGTGCATAATAGATATGCTTAGCAAATTGAATACTGTTATAAAATTAATGTAAGCACAACCAAATAATGAATAATATTCAATTAGGTTTAATTAAAAACACTAAATACATCAAATACAGCGACGTATGACCTTTACATTTTCTTTTCTTAGCTCTCTTATCTAGCCAAGAACAATCAGATAGTATTTTTTTTTTCACAACTTAGATTTATGTACGAGTAATTTTTTTATCTTCTTCCTCTAAATGCTGTACGTTTACGAAATTTATTGATCTTAAATTGAATTTTGAAAACTGTAATAGAAAAAAGTGTCATGTTTTGTTACCACAGGAGATACAACTTTTAAAAATGTTTTTTTTTCTTCTTTTCCCTATTATATGATAAACATTGAACATTGAATCTCGATAGGGGATATATATTATATATTACATATATATATAATATATATATAAATATATATTTTATTATCCTATAAAAACAATAACAAACTAACTTGTTGTGTTTTCGTATTTTGTCATCTTCCTCCACATTTATGTAGAATCGAATTGTATGTAAGTTGATGCGTTTTTTGCTCCCACCTCACATCGATTTAATGTTCATTTTATTCTATTTCTCCTTTATAATTTTTTTTTCCTTTTTTTTTTTACTATAAATTATTACTTATTTCTGTAATTTCCATATCATATACTTGGTAATAGCAGCAAATAGGTATTAATATCAAACTTTATTAATATACAATTGAAACAAGATAAAAACTAGATAGGCCAGTAGTAAGTGAAATACCTCAGCCCCAGCTATTTCAGATTAAATAGCATACATTTAGTATCCTATAGTACGATTCGTTTAATACACTTCATTTATACAGGGAAAAAAAAGAAAAAGAAAAAAAAAATGTGAAAAAAAAGAACGAAGAATAAGTAGAAGAAGAAGTGGAAACGTAGGTACCTAGCCATTAGAGTTTTAAATAAATCGAGTAAAAAGTGACTCGTTTTGTAAAATAAATTTTATTATTTGAGTAAACGATGCGCATCTATGGATTGCACTTTAAAAGGCTTGGTATTATTTAAAGATAAAAAAAAGCATACGGCTAGATGCATTAAGTGAAAGGTAGGTAGATATAAATGTAGATAATTCAAAATGATAATAAATTATAGAACAAAAATCGTATGTTAATGTGGATAATATGACAAATGCATTTCAAAATTATTACTACTAATACTATATTATACAGTATGAGTATGTGTTAATGTGACTACTGACTATATAGTCTCTGTAGATTTAGTAGTATTGCGAATATACACAGCTAAATAATGTTTCAATAATAGATTTATACAGAGACCCCTGAGCAACATTCACATCACACTTTCTAAACGAATAAATTGTGGTGACTATAAAAATTTAATAAAAACAATTAATTAATTGCTTACATTTCAAATAAGAATGGTTATGATTTAATCAAAATAATCGATAATGAATAAGTAGTTACACATACACAAGTTAATTATTTTAATAATAATATAATATAGTATTAATAAATATGATTTTCGCATATGATGTTGAATTCAATCATATTCAACTTGATTTAGATTGTGGTGTCATCCTTAGTATTAAAAAATGTTAAAAGTCAGATAATTATAATGTGCCGATTTTTCAAGTTTACAATTCATTACCACAAGTCATACATTTTATTAATCTTGTTATCTATGACAAATGCTCACTATACGAAATATTTTTTACAATTAATTAGAATTAATACTTATTCAGGTTAAGAATCTGAAAAACATAAATTTTCATTATCAAATTCTTTATAATTAGTGTACAATATTTTTTTTTTTTATTTTCTATATTTTTTTATTTTCATTAAATCGTATGCCTGTGCTGTTAAATTGCATATTATTATTCAAAAGCGCATTAAAACAAAAAACAAAAAAAAACTCACCGCCATCATTGTTGGCTACTGTCTGTTGATGAAATCAAATAAATTTGAATAAAATTATTATGCATATGTCTGGTATAATATCGAAATAGTAAAGTCATACATCATCATCAATATCATGATTATTCCGATGTGATTACGAAAATGCAGGAAAAAAAAAATAACACAATAAAATTAAAATCTAAACTTAATTCTTACAAATCTGATTAAACGCAATTTGCTTGTAAAATTAATTTAATGATGTAATTGAAAGAAATATCCGCTTCTAAAAGTATTATAAACATAAAATCGAAAACCAGAAAAAAATAATAATAATAATAATAATTATAATAATGAAGATTTCAAGTGCCAGATAATAAATATAATACAGGTATATATATAATGTTGACTTAATTGGTATGGTATTAATGCGCTATGCTTATGCTTATGATACCTATTAAGTTCTTTTTAGTTAAAAATTGATACGAAACCAACCATATTTATCTACCTTTTGTTTTAAATTTATTATGTACAATGTACAATGTACATTGTGTGATGTGTGATGTCACTGAATAATAAATATGATTCGTAATATTACATACACCATATTGGTAAGTAACATTTGTACAAAAGTACATCATAATTAAGAAATACATATACCAAAACAATAGCAATTGGTCACATCGTGATCAATAAAAGATTAACGATATGTTTGCTTAAACAGGTAATTTTGTACATCATTTTTTGTTTTTTGTTTTTTTTGTTTGTTTGATTGTTTGGTTCGTTTTGTTTTGTATTGCTTTCAAATGTTCGTTTATTTTGAAGATAATAAGTCAATTAATCATATTTTTATTGTGGATATTATTTAATTATATTTATAATATTAATATTGATGGTAATTGATATTTGGTGTAAAGTTGTAATAAGTTGTACATGACTAATCGTTTTTTTTTTCTTTTTTTAATATTTATATGTACTACAAAGTTATTTTTATCGTTTTTTTTTCTTTTCTAACATTATAGGTATATTTACAGTGTTTTATAATTTTGTCTGTTTAAGATGCCAGTGACTTTCTATGTTATTTGGTTTGCACACTTAAGTACCTACTGATTTCCTAGCGTAATTTTATTTTTCATATATATCTTCTACAGTTCTCGGTGAACATGATATGTGGATGTAAAAAGTAAATCAACAACCTTATGTGAATCATTTTCAAGGTAGATTTTGCATGCAAACATAGATTATCGGATAGAAAAAACTTTACATTTTTTGATAAAGTTTGCAGAAAAAATAAATATAAAAAAGTTGTTGAAAATAATTATAATTTAAAAAAAAAACCTGCCAATTAATTGCTGGTACACTACTTTATTTTTGTTATATTTAAACCTATTCTATTCTTTTTCTTATTTTACGAACAGTAAAATACGTAAGTTTTCTATATCAAAATAATCTTTCACATCTTAGAAAATTCTTCCACATTAGAATCTTATAAATATTTATAAATAAGACGAGGAGTTAATAATACCGTGTATTCCTAGAACCAAATGTGCTGTATTACACGTGTATTATTATTATGTATTATCATGTATTA
>JAABKK020018919.1:0-19260 GCA_011634745.2 Catotricha subobsoleta | reverse complement strand
AAAAAATAGTATGTTTTTTAAGTTTCAGAGAGTTACCCTACCTTCTTTTGTAGGTTTGAAAAAATTACCCTACTTCGATTTCAAAATTATCCTACCTCGATTTCCAAAATACGATTTGCATACAGCGCGGTTTTTTGGAAGAATTTGGAAGAAGTATCGCTTTTATCACGTTTCCAAAAGTCGGCTAGGGGTAAACCTTCTATTTTAGGCGGTTTTGCAATCGTCGATGTGAAAAAAATGACCCCATCTTAATTTTTCAAATTATTTACCCCTCCCTGAAAAGAAAAGCGTGTGCATCTATACTGACAACTGTTAGTCTATTTAATTGTTTCAACCAACAAATGTGTAAAATAATTCTTGATATGTAAAACAGAAATATTAAATATTGGGTTGAATGATGCTTTATGTTTGTATCCAATTATAATTTATATATCATAATAATTTACATTTATTTAACAAAACATTTAAAATCAACCAATTAATAAATTTTATTTTGAAACGGATTATTTCCATTTAAACATATGAATTTTTATAAATTAAATTATCAAAAATACAGTTAACTAGCAGCTAATATTTAAATATGTAAGTTGGGGTGTTTCGAAAAAAACCAAAAAAATTGTTTTTCTGACGGGTATAGTGAAAATCTTGTTTGTTTTTCTTTAAATAAGATAAATTAAGCCAAATTCAACAAGTTTTAGATTCCCATATTTTATAAAAGAGCAATTTAGTTTAGTATGGCTATCTTTTTATTTGGTTTTCATACTTTTCTGTACGTTTAAAGTATGATTTTTCGATGCCGGGTAAAAAATAGACCGAACAGTTTTCCAGTAAAGGACTGTATGAAGAAAATGCGTTTAGCGACTATCTGAACAACACATAAAAATTATAAGAAAATTGTCGAACTAGTTTCGAGATATTTATCAGAAATAAACAAAAAATAAATAAAAATTAAAAAGAAAGTTACAAATAAATACATGGCTTTTGAACTCCTGTAGCTATTTGAAAATAACAATAAATTGTATTATGGATGTTATTTATTCAAAATTTAATGCTCTTACAAGTTAGGATACATTTACAATCTATAAAAAGTATTTAAAGTGGCCAAAATAGCAATAATTTGTGGCCATGACAATAATTTTTCTACATAATTGAACGAAAAGTGTTACCGGAAACTCAAATTCGGAAACTTTATCAACCTTATATTATATTTTTCTAAAAGTACATTTAATATACTATTTGTATTATATAAAGATAGCCATACTAAACTAAATTGCTCTTTTATAAAATATGGAAATTGACAATTTTTCACAAAAGTCGTGGTATAGCACTATCTAAAATTTGATGGATTTGGCTTAAATTTTATATTTATTTTATTTAAAGAAAAAAAAAATAGATTTTCACTACCCGTCAAAGAAACAAAATTTTTGGTTTTTTTCGAAACACCCTAAATGCAAGCATAGAGAATAAAACCGTAAACAAAAGCCGCTTACACAACAACTGGATAAATTATTTAAATTTTAATTACAAAATATATGCAATATGCATAATGATATGTTAAATAATTTTTGTTCAAATTTCTGTAAATACAATTTTCAAATTAAAAATTCATTTGGTTTAAAACAATTTTAACCACAAGAAAAAAATTATAATACATTATACTTAATTACTTAATAAAAGGAAAATTTAAAATTATTTTTTTTCAAATATAACCATTTATTTAATGAACAATATTCAATAAAAAAAATATTTTAATTATTGTTTTTTTGGTTTCTATTGTTGCAGCTTATTGTGGAAATTAATAGTCAAGTAGCCTTATTCAGGGATTTATTAATTCACATAGGACAATCAAAAGACTGTCCAGAATTGCGAGAGAAAGTGCGAAAAATTCGACGATCTTGTGTAGAGGCATGTAAACATACATCTCAGCTAATAGTACCGCAAGTGAAAACGTAAGTAAATTTATGATGGTTATTTACAAAGAATTAATTTATAATATGAAGTATGAAAATTGGATTAAAGTGATTTAAATATGGTATAAAATATTAGACCGCATTGGCTAGAACTCAAGG
This sequence comes from Catotricha subobsoleta, assembly GCA_011634745.2. Classification (NCBI taxonomy): domain Eukaryota; kingdom Metazoa; phylum Arthropoda; class Insecta; order Diptera; family Cecidomyiidae; genus Catotricha; species Catotricha subobsoleta. The sequence continues at coordinate 17,191 of JAABKK020018919.1, read as the reverse complement.
ATAAATAATATTTTTCCAAACAATCTTCTGCGTTGAACTTGTTATAAAAATACCTTTAATTTGATGTGAATAAAATCTTATTAAAAAAAAAATTAAAAAAATGGTTTGAATATTTACACATCATTTCGATGATGAAAAAATGGTTGGGGAGTTTTTACTATATTACATCATTATAATATTTCTAAATCCTCTAGTGGGAGAACCATACAAAACCATACCTACCAGCAAAAATTCTATCAATTATTTCTCATTAGAGATAATTTTTTTGTCAGTTATCATTTCGTCGGAATCGCAAATTTCAAAAGTGATGAATTTAACATCAAAAACTCAGCTGATCAAGAAAACTCTTAAGGCCGGAATTTGGCCCCAGAGCGATGCTAAATTAAATTATGGATTCTGGTTTTAGCATGGATTGAGTGTAGATTGGGTATGACTTATGATACTGTTATGGTCTCCCTACTGGACTACTGGATTACTAAAAACATACCAACGAAAGTATAGTCAATCCATACTAAAACCATACTTATTTCATTATCGATTTAGTATGGATTCAGTATGGTTTTTTTCGTGAAATCAGAAACCATAACCAAACCATACCTAAACAAGAAACCATAATAATTTTTAGTATAATTTTACGGGCTTCCACAATAAAATTTACACTAAATCCAAGCAAATTTGTTTATGGATCCTTTCTGATTTGTACAGATTTTCTAAATATTATCAGTAGGAACATTTTTCTTTTGTATATGTCATGTTAAAAAATGTTTGCCTAGGTTAATTGAAAAATTAATTGGAAATCTCATCCAAATGCTCAAAAGATGTTTATATTTTTGATAACAAATTATATAATTATAAAATATAAAGTAGAAAAAAATTGAAAGTTGATTACTTACGTCTATGTACCAGTTTAAACTTGAATCACTCATTCAAATTCATAGTATGTATAAATTGTATAAATCTTATAATCCTAGAAGGAAAAGGCAATTGAGATAATAATTGAATTTACATGAATTTCGTTAAAAAATACGTCGCTCCAAATTTTGCTAAATTAAAAATATTTTACCTACTCAGTTTTTTTTTACGATATTCTGTTTCTTTTTCCCTATATTTGGATACAAAATCTTAACTAAATAAGAGCAATTTCTAAATTATTGGTGTATACTGAATATCATGTCGATTCCTGTAATTTTACAGTGCAGTATCTGTTGAGTACCTGTGAAATGATGGTTATAGAAAAACCGGGTTTATTAAAAGTTCGTTTTTTTAAAATGCCAAGCGGGGTGAAAAATTTCCATTTCGAGATTATTTTTTTTTTGAGATATTAAAAATAAAAATACCCACTTGTTCATCAAAGGTTTTCTAAAAAATCATTTTTATCGAAAAATTGATAAAAATAAGTATTGGCAAAAATTTGGGTGCGGTAGAGGGCTATCCGTTCAGAAGTTATGATATTTCAAAGTTAGCCTAAAATGGAGATTTTTTCAAAATGTACAATTCACACCAAATTTTTTCAATAACCAGCAAATATAAACTCAACACTTTTTTTTCTTAGATAAATTATTATGATTTCCAACAGAGAACATTTGGTCATCTATTACGGAAGATATAATCATTTTGGTAATTGAGCGCGCGATAATTTCAAACAATATCATTAACATTCAATTTTTTTCTGTTTGCTTCAATTCTATAAAAAAAGCATTTCATATAATGTATAAAGCTTTAGATAATTTAACGAGCGGCATCAAAATGAGGTACTTTAATAAACTATTTCAGAACCTATGGTCATTTTAGTGAAGGTCTTCATATCATATATGGGGAAAAATCAACAAAAAATTATATGACACGAAAATCACTAAAATGATCATAAATTCTCATATAGTTAATCTAAGTATCTGAATTTTGTACCGTTGGACCGCTAATTCAATTATCTAACTATTGGAAAAATAATAATTTTTCTATAGAAAACGATGGCAAATAGATAAAATAAAATGTTAATAATTTGTTCTTAAATGACAGCTCGCTCAATCACTAAAATGGTAAAATTGTCCGTAATAGTTGACCAAATGTGTGAATTACCAACTTTAAAAAATCATGACTTTTGAACGGATTCACCCACCCGCATGACAAAGGTTGTAGTCAAAAACTGTTTATGTTCGGAAATTTGCTATTCTTTTTTGCGACGAACTGGTCATTTCAAATATTTTTAAAAATGACCAATTCCAGAACATATAAATCTTAAGTTTTCTCGCCAAAATTAACCTCGTTTCCTGAAAGTTATGATACCAATCAAACCATTCTCTACATCATATATAACTATTATGTATAACTAAATATTCAGAAAACAAGATGTTTATAGTTGAAACTTTATATGATACATCGTTGTTGTTTTTTTTGGTTTGCATAATATTATATTTAAAATCAATTTCAATTATTTTATTATTTGAAAAGAATAATCATTTTTTTTTATTTATTTATTATTTTCTATTGTTTCTTTCAACTTACTACAATTATGTGTGGCATACTTATAGTAAAGTAAAATTTAATATCCTATAGCTTCTTCCAATTAATAACAGAATATTTGTATCTAAATAATAATAAATAATCTAAAAATAATAAGAATTATAATCATGAAAGTCGGCTGATCTACTGAAAGCATGACGTGATTTCTACATAGAAAATAAATGACTCATTTACTTTCAATAATGTCAACAAAAGAAAACAAGTTTTGTGTGTTCACAGTAGGTCAGATGACTTTGTAAATTTGTACATCTCTATCTCTATCTCTACCGAATACATGCAGACCAAATTATGATATAAATCACATTTGTGAAACAACTTTTACAAGCAAATGTATGGTAATATTTATTAGTGAAACTTGTAACTGTAGTGAATTTAACGAGTTGAAATGATTTGTCAGAATTTTAATTTCTGTGAATATGTGGCGGTACAACAAACATATGTATTTGCATAAGAGCATCTCTGAATTTTGTTCAAAAATTAAAAAAGTTCTGAAGCCTACTTATAGGAAGCTGAAACACCTCACCTCGCTGAACATAAATGTTTTATTCCACTATAGTCTATGAAATGAATTGGTTTGGATTAGCAATGTACGAGAAACTCAGCGGTTAGGGTTTATTCGGTGTATTATATTGCATCGTTATGGTAAAGCATAAATTTAAGTCATGGTTAACTTAATTCGTACATTAATAATTATATGATATCACGATTGTGTCGTATGGTTATGTAAATATCAACTGTTTACGATATAAATATATGTGTAGTTATAATGCAAATAATTTTGTCAAATATTTAAATTGTGACCGATTAGTATCTACACTCTACAGATTCTTTTAATTCTATAAATATTTTGTGAGTTTTGCGGTTTGTAGAATACAATACAAGGAAATGAATACAAAACCTTTAGTCGCTAGAAAATTTACTAGAATTATTGCATGAATTAGTGTTTATAGCTTAAATTAAAGTAGATCGTTTATCCGAGCTAAAAGTCATATAGAAAGCTTTTAAGTGTTAAGTAATTGGACATACGAAGCAAATTGATCACACCTCGAAATTTTTAATTTATTTTTATAAAAAAAAAAAATTATTTCATTAAATTTTGTTAAATCGAAATCGACTATTTTGACAATCACATATGAAGTCAAATTTCAATTTAACAAAAAAAAATCTAATTTAATTTTATTATCTAATCAAAGCTGACCTTAGCAGGCAAGTGATTGTAAAATAAGTTATTTGTTGTTTGTCGGTGAATTACTCACAAAGAATTGAAAGTAAAAATTATATTTTCAAGATTTAATAAAGTGTATTTTTGAGATCTGTTACTGAAATGGAATCCAATAATATTCCTAATAAATGGTGAGCAAAATCTTTGTATCTACATTCATTTTAGTCATTTCATCTTCTAATAATATCAATTAAATTCACATTACAGTTTATATGTTTTGCTGTATATTGGTTTGATTTCAAAATGTGTCCAAACATTAGACATTAGATGCAGCTATGTTTCATCACGAACTTGTTTTATTCCGCAACCAATAAATTTAGGCGAAGGTGAATCAATAAATATTACAAATGCCGATGAGTATAAGCAAGTGAGAAGCTTTGGAATTGTAAACAAATCGAATATAACACAAATACCATCGGTTATTTTTGAAACATTTCCAGCAATAGAATTTTTTAGTTTTTCAACAGGTCAAATTGAATATTTGGCAAAAGAACATTTTCAATATGCTAAAAATTTAACAGAATTAGAATTAAATGGAAATGCCATTCGAATTATTCCAAATTCAGTATTTTCAGAATCAAATGAATTGCATGTAATTAATTTGGAATGGAATCAAATAAGTGAAATTGAAGATTTTGCATTCAATGGATTAAAGAAATTATTAATTCTTAATCTTAGTGAAAATAATTTAACAATTATAAAACAATTAACATTTGCTGGAATGCCAAATTTAATGAAACTAATATTGAGCTCTAATATGATCACAACAATCGAGAATGGAGCTTTCAATTTACCAAATTTAGCTCATCTATCAATTGAATATAACGAAATTAAAAATGTTTTCAATGATATTTTTGCCGGTACACCATTATTGAATAGGATCGATTTCGGTTACAATCTATTGACAAATATTGGAAAAGTTTTTGACAATACAAAGAAATTAACATACCTAAGATTAGAAAACAATCATTTGGAAAATGTTAATTTAATGACGTTTGTAAATTTACCGTTGCTTGAAACGCTTGATCTAAAAAATACAAGTTTCCAATTTACTACAAATATAACGGAAGTTGAACAAACATCTTCTACGGATAATATATTGAAATATATAAATCTTTCAAATAATAATTTATCGAATGCCGATATATTAAAACATCTTTTCATGTTTAAGAATCTCGAAAGTCTGGATTTAACAGATAATCAATTTACACATATTAATGATATTGAAAACATAAAAACAATTTTTCCAAACTTTAAAAAACTTGTGATGCACAAAAATAATTTACAATGTAAATGGATTGAGAACACCCCATTTAATAGAGAAATCTTCTACACTTGGCCTAGGGAAAGTGTGAATGTTGATGGTATTGGATGCGTTGTTTAAACTGTTAGTGAATGAAAATTTGTTCATGATTTAGGCGTTTATTACCCATTAGCTTATACAGGCGGAACTTTCTACACTAAATCGAGAATATTTCATAAAGTATAATAGGTGGAATCATTCCCATTTGCAAAATAGAATTACATATTAGCCTTGACAAGACTGACATTTTTGCTGAAAAAAGTTTTAATCGATCTTTTCTATAGTTTGTGAGATATTCCAGTTAGATGAAAAATTACATGCAATTTTATTGTTATTGTTATTGTATTACACACTTTTAAATATAAATACCTCATAAACTAAAAGATATTGATAAAAACTTTGTATTGCAAAAATTTTAATCTTGTCGAGGCTAACAATTTTTCTTTATAAACGAAAATAATCCGACCTAGAGTGTATGAAATATCCTCGATTTAGAGTAAAAAATTTAACCAGTATATAAGGTAATGTGAAATAGGCGCCTTTAGTGATGATATGATGTAAAAGTATTATAATTTACACTGTGGCAAATCATTTTGAATAAATATAAATAACAATAAAAAAAAAAAAAACTATGATTTTTTTTACTTTGTTTAATGATGGCTGCGTTTTAAATAATAATTAAAATCTATTTATACACCAAAAGAAGTTATAGAAAAAGTGTTTTAGCTAGCTACAAGTTCAATACGAGGAAAACAAACCATAAACTTAAATAAATTGCTGGATCAGGTCCTATGTTTTGGTATATACATAGGGTGATAAGTATCGACCTCAAAGTTTTGGGAAACCACTATAAGAAAAAATGTTCTATTTAATAGCCAATTTCGTATGTTTAGTTTAGTTTGCTCTCGAAATATGTTTGAACGTGACATTTGAGCGCATATTTAGGAAATCGAAGTTTTCTTTAATGATGCAAATATTCTCTAAATATCAGTTAACTTCATATTCTTCTATCAGGGCCCATATATAGGCCAAACAGGTGACAGTTTAGAGTAGGAATTTGTAAGGCTGCCTAAATACGCTGAAGACCTTTTTTATGTTGCTCTCACAAATTTTGAATGCGTCAGGGACATACATTGGACAATTTGAGTGTTCAGAGGATGTGGTGGGCGTACTAAAACTACTGTTAGACTATCCCTTCTGAAAAGAATATAATGCAAAAGATTTCATACCATACAGTAGTATGAAATTCATAAAGTTCATACCACAAGGTATATTTTGGGTCTTTCATACCATAATTATACCGTGTTATGGTATTAATCACCAGATTTAGCCTGACAACGTTGTTAGGTTGGCCACCATTTTTTATAAATCCTTCAATACCCTGACAATACAGTCTGACGAGGATATTGGCTGTAATTTCAAAGTTAAATATTGTCAGGCTGGCGTCACATTTTCTCCAGCTGGCTAATATTTATATATTTTTTTTTTATTAAATCAAATCTTTTTAATGGTTTTTATTAAATTATATCGCACTATTAACAATTCAAATTGGTCAAAAAGTTTTCATGAACTCTTGAAATAATGTTAATTTTTTTTTTTACCAATTAAAATATGAAATCTATTCAGATTTTTAAAATGCTAAATGGCGAAAATTCTGTTTTCATTTATTTGAAAGTATCAAATCCTTTTTTCAGACATACGGAAATTGCTAGTTAACTTAAACAGCTCATAACATCAACAACATATTACTAAAAATAATGAGAATTATAAATCATAGGTCCTATCCTTCATTCATTATGTCACCCAAAATTACCTAATGACGTTATAACATATATAAAAAGCTTCAATCAAGCATTTTCTTTTTTTAGTTCATGTTTTTTATGATATTTTATTATATCTGTTTCTGTATGAATGTTTATTTATTTTAAAAATATCGCAAGTAGGTTTGTAGGTGGGAGGTGGATTGAAATCAGAAAGTTAAATGCTTTATACCCACGTATGGTCGTAAAGTTTAGAAATTTTCCCTATGTACAAGTATATCTATGGCGTGTGAAAATCCGTAAATAAACAACCTGTTAAAAGATTGATGTAGCGCCTGATTTTTGCTACCAAAATATTTTTATCAACACAAGCTTGTGAATCCAACAATATAAGGTCATTCCGAAATAATTTAACACTAGCGTCAATTCGGATTATCCAAGAGTAGTGTATCTGTAGCATATATCCCGGTGACAGCTGCCCTCCAGCAATTACATAAAAAAGAAAGCATTGGAGAGATTAAATGTACGAAATCACGTTGCTATCCCGTTCATTCTTATATATTCTTGACTTATTTATGCCTTATTTTTGTGGACAAAAAAAAAACAATAAAATGAAAAATTAAATGAAATTTTAAAGCTGGCTATGATTTGCGTTTAACAATTGGTCAATGATGAAAATCCATTAACACGATTCAAAGAAAATCGAATTATTTTTATTGCTTATCTTTCGTTATATAATCGAAACGCGATAGAACAAAAACCACAAAAGGTCTGAATAAAATCTTAAATATTTTCAAGTTCAATAAATTATGCATCTTTTACATACACTATAAATCCAGAGATAAAACTTTTGAAATAAAGAAAGAAAATATCATCAATATAATGCTTTATTTTTTATTCCAAACAATGAGGCAATAAATAATCAAATACAAAATTAATATTATGTATTATTATACTTAAGTTTTGTTAGGGTAGCTAAGTTAAAAATTTAATTGCATGGTGTTGCAATTAAATTTTTTTTCAGTTTTTTTATTTTTTTTTTTATTTTCGTCATTAATAAAGTGACTATTCGGAGAAAGAAAAAATATTATTTAAGATTATATTGCTGCATATCTTCAAAAATTTACACGTCACCCTATAGATTTTTTGCCACCCAGATTAATTACTAATTCAACAAAATACTAAGTTTCTATATATTGATATTTGAAAGCCTCATAAACTCATTAAGTTTGCCCTAATTGTTATTGTTACCACAATACAAATCTATCTATACAACACATGGAATCATTTACATGTTCATAATATAGTGATGAAAATTGGCGCAATAAAATTGATTATTTCCACTTTAATTTTAGTCACATAATTATATATAGACACAGATAAACAGTGGCACAAAGTATCTGTATCGTTTCAATTTTGAATTAATATATAGAATTGAATGTAATATGAGCATCAACCTCTCTACGAATTCGAATTTATACTGATATGAACTTATAAATTGAGGATTGTACAGTTAACATACAACAGACATTATATAGGTAGGTAAATAGAATAAAAAAAAATTGAATATAGACATATTTTATATATATGTTGTATAATGTATATACTTATACATATTTATATATGCTTATAGAATTTATATAGAAGTTATGAGAATTAATGATTTCGTGTATACACGGCATCTCTCACCACTGAGAATTATTAATACGTCATATGTACACGTACTGATTGCTTTATAAAAGTCACTGTCAACGAAGATTTATTTCTGAAGTATATTTTGATAGCTTATGAATTCAATTGTTTTTATTAAATATTAATATATAAATATTAAATCTATATTCTATATATACAGGGCGTCTTAGATATAGATGATCATTTTTTCTTTTTCTGTTTATTTTTTTTTGTTGATAAAGGCATGATGACCTTTCACTTCATTTTAATGTATGTAGGACTCATTTCAAGGCCACCATTTGTCCTGTTCTACTTTCCTGTGCTTCGTGAAAATCTTCGTCTGCAGGTAGGTCATTTATCTTCATTGATTAATCCGTTCTCGAGTTTACTTATACGACGATATAAAAACTTCGAAATGTCGAAACACGTAGAAGGAGTCATATCATCCAAAAACCTCACATGAAATAAAAGTTTTGGTTCATTCTTGGTTACTACCTATATTAAAATTAGTTTAAATCTAAGATTTTTTAACCCTTGTGAAAAAAAAATTTACTATACTCTGTAATGGTATAAAATTCATACCATGACTTAAATACGGTATAATATTAAATACCATAAATAGGTATGAGAAGGTGTATTTTTCAACTTCATACCATAATTATACCGAAATATGGTATGATAACTTTCATACCATAAAAAATGCGGTATAAATGTAAAATGTTAGCATAATGTCAAGATTTCTTACAAAATTTCATACCATTGAGGGCACGGTCTCCCCTCCCCCGATTGACCCCATATTTTACAAATCTCATTTTTGCATTCATAGAAACGTAGTTAGAGGGATATAAAAAAAAATCAAAACATCAAAAATAAGCACAACCCAAGTTCAGCGTTCACAATTAAGAAGATAATACATATAAAATTAATTCATATATTTGGCCTTGTGATTAGTGAACCTGTTCATCTTGAGATATTTTTCTACCATTAAGAATAAAATCATTGATTTTCTATATGCCATAGAAGACGGAAATAAATTTTCACTAAAACATTAAAAAGGAAAGATAAGATGTATATGAATATGAATTGCTCATAAATCTATCACTACTTGAATTGTGATTGAGACAGATCTAGTTGTAAGTGAGAGTGGTTTGTTGTTCGTTTATGGTAAAATAAAATTTGTTAAAATACAATAGATTGACTTATTATTATAGTTTCTGTATATCAACTACAAATAGGTCGAAGCTATTGCGTTTTGTATTGTATATGTGATATAATTTAGTCTATATACCAGTTAATGCCTAAATAATATTACATGATATTACAATCTATTTGGCACTCAAATAAGTCCAGGAAGTAAGAATAATATATCACAGATGACTGTGTATGAAAGGTAGATAGGTAGTATAGTAGAGGTAGTAGTGTAGCTATATGGTTTCTATCTTAACAACTATGTTATTTCATGTTTCATTGTGTTTCGTTATTTTGTATTTTCATAATAATAAATTTTCTTGTCGTAAAGGGTGAGTATTGAAAACGAAAACTTTTCATAGAAAAAAAAAATTCAATTCAAACAAACCAAAGTCTTATATAAATTCAGATTACATATGAATTTACTTTCTGCCTGTTCATCCTTTTTCTATTTCCAAACAATTTTTTTATTACATATCTCTAAACAGAGTTATACTCTTAAGGCATAAATAAGCTACATAATGAAGAAAATCAATATATCGCATGATATGGTATTGAAGACATATTTATTTCGAACTACGAACAATAATTTTTTGATACGACAAATGCATATATATGCGCATGATTTTGTTGTTGTTTGGGGGGGTCTATTTAAAAAAAAAAATCAACTGATGGTAATTTATCAAGGGGGGAGGGTAATACCCCATCTCCCCCGTGTCCATACATGAACAAATGGCTTACAATTCAAATAAAAAAACACGAAATTATTTCTATAAATGCATATTTCTATAGTAAAATAGAAAAAAAGTTAAAGTTTGAAGAAATTTGTATTGCATATATGCTGTAAATGCTTTTTTTTCAGGTAGAGGTGAATTTGAATATGTATTTATACCAGTGTTGTTAGTACAAGCTAGCAGGGATTCTTCGAAGCAACCAAAACCAACCATTACCGAGTTATAACGGTATACATTTCCTTTTGTACGAACTCCTCGATTCTTGAATGCTAATAAATAAATTTTGAAAAAGTCAACTGATATTATGATGTGGATTTTGGTTTTGTTTCAAAAATAACTGTCCCACTCGAACTCCCAGCTACAAAACATAATTTGAAGATTGGTACGATTTTGAAAAAGATTCTATTTACATTCAGAAATCAAGAACAGGGTACTTGAAAATAAAGGTATGGCAATTTTTGAAAAACTATATAAATAAATTATTTAGCGTAATTTTTTTTTTAAATAATATGAATGTTTGTGCGTATTTTGGAAAGCTGTATAATAGCAGATTATGCAGCTATAGTTTAATATAATGAACTACGTGGTTATTTAAAATATTTTAATTGTATATAAAAGCAATTTGTAATGAAGATATTCGAGAAGCTTTGAATGTAGATTCTATTGATGAAGCAAGGAAGAGTAAATTGAGGTGGTTTGTAGAATGGGGAAGAACAGATTATCAAATTTTTTTTTGAAAGTTGCAGCTATAGGTGTTAGAAGTAGGGGAAGACCTAGAAGAAGGTTTATAGATTCATTTAAAGAGGATTTAATTGATAGAGATTTGATTTTAGATGATAGAGTTCTTGAATTAACTAAGAATAGTGAGAAATGGAAGTAGTTGGTTAAAGGACCTTACGCCAAAAGGCATTAAAAGGTCACTAAAGTATATGATGATGATGATGAAAGCAATTTGTATTTCCTGTAAATGTATATGCACAATAAAGCATTAAGCGTGCATCAGAATTTATTATGTTATATGCATTTAATATACCTTCATCCTATATATATAGAAATTTTTGAATTAACTTAAATAATTCATATTATATAAACCACAAAGAACATACTTTTCTATTAAACACAAAATACAAACACGAAAAGGTAAAGTTGATATTCATTTCATCATCATATATTAAATTCTTTAACATTTTTCTACTTATAATCGTATATTGCTTATATAATAAGGTAACAAAGAGGCAATATATTTTCAAATTATAATATATATGAATGACTTTATTTCACCTTTATTACATTCTTGTTTACATGCGATAGTCAAATTTTCTTTAATCTTCTGAAAGACTTTATATTATTATATTTATAGCTAAAGGTATTTTCATAGTAAAGGTACTTATATTTTAATATTTCTTAAAATATTTTAATATTAAATTAATAGATGTAGCTTTGTGTTGTAGTAGGTAGATTTATAGCGGTTTATATATTTTTATCCTAGTTCTAGTGCTTCATCTTATTATTATTTTATTATTTTCAAAGAACGTTGGTAAATAATTTTATTAGTAATTCATATTTATGAGCTACCATAAATTTATAAACGGAACTTACATACACTTTATTATGTCAGATGATTATATGAATTAGTTTATAACATTTACCTATATTTCGTTGATAATATTCTTAAATAATTTTCATAATAAAATTACCTTTCTGCAGACGCAGAGGGCGGGGAATGATATAAATTTTTACTCTTGACTTTTTGATAATTTTGCCATCATATCTGTCATAATATTCTTATATAGATATCTCTATAGCCATTTGAAGTAATTCCCTGTAGACAACAAAATTAAAACGATTCATGGTTTATATATTCTATGTAAAAGTCAATCACAATCACACATCTTGTTTTCTTGACCGAAAATTCTCTTCCATTCAATTAATTTTCTTAATCGCTTTGCTTTTGACGTCCATAGAACTTATCTGTTTTGATTTTTTTTTTTTACATATGCTGTTATATTATATACTATATTCTTATAATTTATATTAGAGAGTATAAAAAAACGATTTTTCTGGACTGCAGTTTAGTTTAAAAAAAAAAGGTCTTCGAGAATTTTTGTGATTTTTAGGACTGCAGAGCTGCAACTAAAAATTCCAAAAAAAAAACAGCGTTCATTTGAACCCATTTGACAACTTTCCCGCACGCAGGCTTTTTGAAAAAAAAAGCTAAGATCACACTGCAGTGTTTAGTTTTTTGTATGAACTTTTGTTTTGGTTTTATTTGGAAAAATAATAATACTTATTTCATGTTTCTGAGCGAAAAAAAAAACAAAACCTAAAACCTTAATTTGTTGAAAATTTAAAACTGAAAATTATGGATATCTGTGGAATTGGTTTGTATATGTTTGCGCCTTCCTATCTTCTTCGTCGCTTCATCTTGCTTCTGGAAATGTTTCCATGGAATAGAATAATCGGAATTGGAGTAATTTGAATATAAATAATAAATAATTATATAAATTTCAACTATATTTTCTGAATTTTTCGACTGCAGTTTTTCTGTTGTACTACAGCTTATTTTACTCTGTGATTTGTATAATACCGCTTTGTACCTTCACAAATATCTCTATAATTAAATTTTCATAGCTCTTGTGTTAAATTTAAAAATATACAACGCAAGGTCTGTAAAGAAAGGTTTTAATTTTAAATCTTACAGACAGTGGTGTGTGATGAAACTAGAAAATAATTATTATAATTGAAGGGCCTGGGGGAACAACGAAGTAAGCCACAATTAGATCTTACTGACATTTTGACACATAGCTCTTAAACCGCCACAGTTAAAAGTTTTTGATTTTCCAGACTTTTGTGGCCGAAACTTAGATGAACAAATGTCAAGAACAAAAAAGACTTATAGCTACTGCGGCTTAAACGCTATGAGCTAACATGTCAGTAAAATCTAAATGAGGCTGACTTCGTTGTTACCTCAGGCCCTTCAATTTTAAAGAGATTGATTATTTAATAACTATTTGTGCTGTGCATATTTTTTTTAAGGCATTTATATACTTTTAATGAAAATATTTTTGTAAAAACTAGAAAATATTTACACATTTTCTAAAATAATATTCAATTATTACTCTACACATGACTATACAGAGCAAATATTTATGTATCTGCGAATACATAAAAACCATTTAGCAATATGTATTCTCTACTTTCTATGAATAAAAGATTAGTATATTTATTTTTATCGTTTTTATTTGATTACATGTAAAAAAAAAACCGTTGCAAAGGTTCATTTTTGCATCCTTATTAAAATATAAATTATATCAAAAATATTGCGAGAAATGTGGAAAGTCTGTATTTAAATTTATACAATTTCACTTTATATTCGAATACGAAAATATGAAAGAAAATCGCATTTTTACGATAATCTTTTTCACAATTTTATTCCGTTATTATTTATTATTTAATCAACAAACATCAACAACAATATATTTGAAAATAAATGGATATATTACTATAATACGAGTAAATAAATACTAAATAAAAAAATAATTTCGAATAAAAGTCATAATAATATTATTGCTGAATGCAGAGTAGGCTACCTAACTTCCGTTTACACAATTGCAAAAAAAAAATAATAAAAGATTACGACAATAATCAATTCATAAGCGGCATTAAAATAATAAAAAAAAAAAAAGAAATCATGAAATTGCGTATGAAAACTAAATGGTAAAAATAATGAACAGGAAGGTTTTGAATTGAACAAGCAGAATAATTTAGATTGATATTTGGATATAAAATGAACTCGAACATAATGTTTTGGATTGAAAAACCTCATGACCATGGATTATGTTCTTTAATCAAATAGAAAAATTGACAGTCAAATCCTGTTACGCAAGTGATAATCACAATTTTCCTCTTATTTTCTAGATAAAAAATATTCGGGTGGAGATTTCTTGTTTTCTTAGGGCGGTTATCCCACCTAGAATGATATCATGAGAAGAGAATGTTATAAAATATGTTTTGCTTGCACGTACACAAAATTTGAAGTATGTGTGTGAGCGTGTAAAATCTCATAATAAAACTCATGCCAAATTTTTTGTGCGAATATTTTACTAGTGCGGAAATTTGCAAAGTATTATATGAGAAATAATATAGAAATATTTTCTTTATTCTCATGATTCGTTGAGAATTCATATAGCAGATATTATGAGAAATTAGTATATGTGAGGGGTCTAATATACCATAAGCGGCAATCTCCATATTTTTTTTTAGGCAATTTTAATCTTTATTCCATACAATAAGAATGATAATAGCTAGAAAAAAAGATGGAGATTGCCGCTAATGGTATATTAGACCCCTCATGTGTTCTATTAGAGTTAGTTTTCTTTTAACAAAAGTCAAAATTTTATTTATGTTCACAAAAATTAATTAATTAATTAATTAAATAAATAATAAAAATATTAAAATAATGTTAAAAAAAATGAAAAGAATTATGTAATAGCAATTCTTACTAGACTAAAAATTGTAATAAAAAAAAAAAAAATTAATGCACTAAACACTTACAAAAAACAAGCTGGCAATGGATTGGTATACAGGACTTCATTTTTGTAAGAAATTAAAAAAAAACACGTGGTCGAAAAAAAGAGCAGGTCCGCCGAAAAAAAATATAAGATATTTTTAAAAGTGTTTTTTGCACTAAATAAGCCTCAAATAGTAAAAATAACGTTTATTTGTGATCACAAAACAAAATATAAGAATTTGGTAGTTTTGAATTTTTTAAAAATGAATTTGGTTTGGTTCGGCTCGCCTCACGGTTTTGTTCAATTACAATATATAATTATTATCAGAAAGAAGCGTCTGCCCATATTAAAAATATCTATTTCAATATTTATCATTTTTAAATAAATATTTTATTTCATAAAAATTGATAATCAACGAGCATTTAAAAAAATACTTTTTATATTAATTTAAATGGTAACAATTTTTTTTAAAGAAAAACAACCAAACGACACCCAATGCTATTTTAAAATTTGACTTTTTCTTTTCTATTTCTTTTTTCTTTTAATCTTAAAGGGACCATTTTATTCATTCTATTTGTTCACCGATTATCCTTTATGAATAATGCAAGAATAAAAATCTATGGGTTTGTTTATGGATATCCTCGCTGCTATCTATAAAATAAATATATATAGGTATAGAGGTCGAATGTTATAAATTGTAATATTGATGTTGATCTCTATTGTATCGAAATACAATATTTGAATTTCAAAAGAAATAAAAATTGAAAATAAACGCCCCATACAAAAATATCACTTTAAAATTTGCAAACTAAACCTTTTTTTAAACAAGAAAAAAAACAAACAAAGAAAAAATTAAAACCATAACATTACTTCGAGAACCAGTGATGTGTACATTGATTTACTGTTAATTGTGTTATTTTTATGATGATAAATCATAATACTTTAACAACCTTTTATAATTTTTCGGCGTAAGGTTCACTCTAACGACTTTCATTATTGCCTATTCCGTGTTAACCCAAAAACTGTATCATTTAATTCCAAATTTCTATCAATTAAATCATCTTTAACTGCATCTATAAAACTTTATCTACGTCTTCTCCTATTTCTAACACTTATACATCAGCATAAAAAAGTAAAAGTACATTAAAATAACTGATGAATAAATATAACTAATCACAAAATATATTATTAAATTAGTTAGAATGCTCTAAACATAAAAAAACATGCATAGACATTCAAAGAATTTTCTATATGAAAATGTAAAATACTTAAATTTTATATAAATAAATTATATCTAAAGTGATACCAGCACAGAATCAATATGGAATTACGAAGCATCACCTTCAAATTCAAGTATTTTGCGAATTTACACATCACATGAACATTATATTATATTGTAAGTGAATACATATAATGGTAGTTGTAGCGAATAGGTATAGAAAAAACATTACCAATTCATTCTGTTATTCTGTATCAGATAATTCCCATTTAAACCCATCTTTTCCATATCAGTCACGTATGTACCCACGGTATACATAAATCTTCACCTTTGCTCTGTCGACTCTCATAATATTGTAAACATTATATAGAGACCGAAGCTTATGTTATTGTATACGATGTGATCATAGATTTTAATATAATAAAGTGACTGTTTTGCGAACAATAACAATTATATATACTTACTAGCAAGAGCATAGAAAAACATAAGTGAACTTAAAGGATCTCTCATTCCATAATTGTCTAGGCAGCTGAATGTTGAAACATATACAGTTAAACTTCTATTAGAGGACCATTACCACCGTTGCAACATGGTTCTCTAGTAGAGGAAAGCTAAATAAAATAGAAATAATGAGAAAAATAACAAAAACAATGCGAAACCGGTTATATGGTGAAAATTCCAAGTCAAGCTTCTGACGAGTCTTTCACGTCGAAATACGAAACTTGGTACGTATATTTCTAGTTTGTTTCTTTACGAAACCAGGAAATTGTATTTAAGAGAATCTTGAAAAGTATAAATGAGTGTATGAATGTATGAATGTATATTATAGCTGGAATAAATAAATATAAATGAATCAACTTTTATAAAATCCTCAACTACTTGTAAGAAGATTTTCTATTTTCATTTAATAGACGTTGGCAAAACTTTTTATTCCGCCAGACGTCGCGTCGTATGTTTCAAGTTTAAAAATGAATTTTAACATGGTTATAATAAGTATATTAATTTTAGTTAATCATACAGTTAATATATTTGCAATTAATTTAAGGAAAACATATTTATAGTT
>JAABKK020018908.1:0-19262 GCA_011634745.2 Catotricha subobsoleta | reverse complement strand
CCCGGAACGATATTTTTCTGAGCTTTAGGAACTGGAACTGGAACCGGAACGAAATAATGAAAGTTCCGACTCCCTGCCTTGAACACATTAATATTATTTCTTGTATTTTATCGATATTCCTATTCCTATTGAACTATTTTTACATAGAACTAAATATTGAGAATAATCGAATTAGCCGTATGCGTATCCATTACACGATACAAATAACTCTATAACTTCTATGGCTGTATTGTTATTATTTCAGTACATGAGATAACTGTGAGACAACAAACACGAACACCTACAATTTAAACAAGTATATAATGTTTAATTAAAACTAATACTCAACCAATTGACTATAAAGTGGAATATTTTATTTTTAAAGTAAACATAAAACTGTTTGAGATTAAATTATGTATTTTAAATTTTTATATGTTAAATTTAGTCAGTTAAAGTAAATAATAACCCATATTTTATAACATTTACACTTCAAATGTTTCACAAAAACAAGAAACACTTAATATACATTAAATATACTTAAAAAGCCTGGTTTATAAAAGGTAATATGACATCGGTACAGGTATCGGTAAGATACTGTAATGTAAAGTTAAAAAAAAGAACGTATATGGTTTTTAAATGCTTACATGTTTAAATGTTTGGAAGCTGTTAAATTATTCATTGTTTGACATTTTAATAAAATGAAAAAAATAATGAACAGCAATCGTAACACAAATAGATTGTACATTACAAATTTTATAAAAATGAGAACAAGACATGAATTGCGTATCTTACTTTAAAATTCAATTTATTTTTATAAAATGCATTATGATAAGTGATCCAATTGATTTTACTAAACGTAGCTATATATATTTACCATATTACCATTGAAACAAATTCAGCGGTGGAATTTTGATTTCAAATATGTTAAAGTGAAGCTGTGAAGACATGTAAAACTTGACAAACTTCATGTATTAGGAAAATGTTTTACACGTTATGGTATATATTCAGTTGTGGTATAATATATAATATTCGTTTGCTATAATTATATTTTATGCAATCGCTAGTACACATTTCAGTTATCTATTAATTTCAATTTATCCTAGATTTATTTTATATTTTTACTCATTTGCATTGCAGTAATAGATTGGAATCATTATAACAATATTTACATTACCTAAACCACTGCTTATTACATAATAAATAATAATTCAAATTCAGATACCAAAAAACATTAATCAGAATATTTTTTTAACGAATACTTTTATATTTTATTTAAACATTGATAAAAAAAAAAAGAAAAATTGAAATTTCGTTGCGGCTTGTTTGATTTTTAGTGGAAATCACGGCATAGGTAAAATTGGTTCGATATACTACTCTCTTTCTATCACATTGTACCATAAGAGTTGTCTGTTGTATAGAAAATAAATGCCCATATCTCAGTTTAGCTGTTCAGCGACTGTCATAGCGTTAATAAGATAACAATAAAGAAACTGTAGAATAATATAGATGTAAACATGTTTTACGACGCCAATATGTATAGACCTCAATTACATATTGTGTTTACGATGCGATGCGATCCGATGCGACAATATTGAATGAAAGTAGTGTAAGTACCTAACATTTATATAGGTTATTTAAATTGAACATAGGATATGAAATGATATCAGAGGTGGATTTTTAAACAAATAATAAAAATTATAAATATTTTATTGCGCTCAAGTATTATTTAATATAAATATTCAGTACTTATTTCAATTTAAATCGTAATGGAAATTTAATAAAAAATCTGAATAATGTAACCGTTTGAATATTTAATAAAATTATTATTAAAACTATATATAAAATTAAAAAAATTATTTAAAAAAAAAATACGTACGAAATATAGGAAAATAGATTTGCAAACCGAAATGTAAGTAAAATATTGTTTTCTTAAATTTATTGCAGGGGAATATTTGAAATTCTTCAGTACACATCTATGTGATATTCTATGCAGAAATGTACTCATCAAAACTTCGTTATCAATTTTTATATATTTTTTTTTTAATTTCTATTTTAGCTAAAATTGTTAACTAATTATTAAAATAAAATAAAAAAAAAAAAATATTAACAAAACATTTTCTTCCCAATCTCTAGTCCACCTCTATCAAAATTGTTATCGTTCCCTAGTATGAGTGTTTGGATCGATGCTCAACATTCTCATTTGTGATATGCATGTATAAAGTATAAAAATAGCCAGTTCTCGCTTTAAAACGCATTTTCTTCGTTTTTTTTTTCCATTATAATAAAAAAATATAATTCTTCATCAAAGAAGCTAGTTAGTTTACTAGTTATAGTGTTCACATCGAGTTTAATATTTGTAACGAACGATTTCAATTAAATAAAAGTAATATCGTTTTGGTTAATAATTATTCTAGTGAATGTCAGATTAATTTGATTGTTTAAATAAATTGAATACAGTTCAGTATTCCATTTTTGTTTTTTTTTTTTTGAAAACAATTAATAAATTTAAACGTACTAATAATATTTGGTATATTTGATATATCATCACCTTGAAATAGAATTTAAATTAAGTGTTATAAAAATGAGAGAAATTGTTCATTTACAAGCCGGTCAATGTGGAAATCAAATTGGATCCAAGGTGTGTAACATGTGTGTGGTAGCAGCACACATACATATTTATAATATATATGAAGAAAAAAAAAAAAAGAATAAAGAAGAAATTAATAGAAAATAAAAATAATGTATTTATTAATGTTAATATATGTATTCAATAAGGGTGCAGATGATTTAGTTTTAGATTTTTGCATATGATTTAGTTTTGAATGATTCATATTGAGAATGATGCGGGGCAAGGGCAAAGGTAGAAGAAAAATGTTCGGTATTACAGTTGTCATGCAGCGAGAGAGTAAAATTAAGTATTTAATATTTCTCATGAGATATATGTGAGAGCTGTCTGGTATTGTAATTTAATGGAATAAAAATAGTGACGTAACTTATTGAAAAATATACGGTAAATGAAAAAAAAAACAAAAAAAGAAATCATGCGCGCACGCTCATTCGCCAATTGTTTGCATCAATAATACATTTTTTCGGTGTCGTGTCACATGAATTTGCTTCTATTTTATTTTTTATTATATTTTATTTCTATTTTTTATTATAATTTTTTTTCTTGTTGAATTAATTATTTATTATTTTAATTATCTTTAGAAAATCAATATATTTTTATTTCTATTTTATATGCATGCAAATTATATTTTTGTATTTGCAATTAAATAAATTATATAATTATATGTTAAACGTTTACAATGTGAAAGCGTCACGTGTCTTGAAGTTTAACATTTTAAACTATACACTGCATTCTACGCGCAGTGTTGAATGAAAGTTACCGATTTTATTTCATTTTTTGACACATTCAACTATTAACAGGTGTTTGAAAATTATTTTTTAGTACAAATACATAATTAAATTAAAAATACTTTAATTTCAGTTCTTTACTAACCAAATGACTGATTTCCTCTAAATTTTAGGTCAATAGATAATATAAAAATATTTTCAAAATAATTACTCCCACATTAAATAATTTTTATTTTGTTAGTGCCAAATAAAAGTTTATTGTATGACTAATATTATCTAATTGAAAATAATCTTTATAGCAATCATTACGCTTAATAGTTTTCACAGAGCTTAAAAAAAAATAAATATATTCTTTTTGTTTTCTTGTTTTGGTGATGAGAATTAAAAATATTTTTATTATTTTTATTAAAAACTAAATGATGGCATTTTCGCCGTATGTGCATCAGCATTCGAGTTCTAGAAGAAGTCATATTATAATTTATATTCGTGATTTTCTTCTTCTTCTATATTTGGCGAACTGTGTTTTAAATACGATCGTTGCGTTGAATTTCATATATGCATGCAACGAAATGAAATGGCAATAGAGGTAAGAAGGTAGACAGGATTTTTTATGCTTAGTTTTTAAAATATTTCTATAAATGGGTACATCGATTTTTGTTTGTCGATGATTTTATGAACAAATTTTGGTATAGAATTAGTAGACCAAACGCCTGAAACAACGATATATCTTTTTGCCTCTAACTAATCACTCGCACATTTATGAATTTTTATTTGTGTGCGAATATATTTTTTATTTTATTTTTTATTTTCATACCAATTAAACTAAATAGAACGAACAAACCGCTACGTTATTTTCAGAAATAAAGAGTTGATTGATGCAAAAAATTAAATAAATAAATACTAAATCTAAAACAATCGAAAATTTACATAAGCGAACACCTAACATTTTTTGTTCATGAATTAATGGTTTCGTCTACTGTATTCTTTTTAACACAGTAAATACAGCGGCTGTTTTGACCTCAATATCCATTATGTTATTAATGATATTTAAAATTCTATAACACTTTACGAAATTTCTAAACCCCTTGCATTATTTACCAAATAAAAGAAACATTTTTCATGAACGAAATTAAAAGAAAAAATAAATGAATTACTTACACAATTTATTTTCTTTATCAGTTAAATTTACTTGTTCAATTTGTATTATAATCGTCTATGTCTCTGGTATGTTTTAACTTTAATGTTTATGGAGAGCATGCATATACATATAGCGGTTTTCATCAAAACTGTACGTATATAAGAGACTCATATTTAAACCAACTAGAAAAAAAAAACATAATGATAATAATAATAATATAAGCAGCAAAACGTTCATGTTCGTGTTTCACAATGCCATAACAATTTTTGTTTTTGTTAATTTATTATTATTATATATAATTTTTTTTTATTCTTTTAAGTTTACTGCTAATATGCCCTCCTACAACTAGTAAATCTACCAAACTACCGGCTACCTAACTTACTGCATTAAAACATCGCCAGCGCCATATATAAAAATTATACGCATACGTCATATTTACACAAAATTAACCATTATGTGGGAATATAAATTGAAATTTTTTGAAATTTTATTATACCTTCGAATCTATGAATAATGGCTAGGCCTATATAAATATACATATATGCAACCATGAACTTGTTGCATTTTGCAGGCATTATATAAGGTCGTTTATTAAATCAATATCTGTTTTTAATAATTTATTTATATATTTTCTACTTTATGATGTTTTGTTACGGAATTTCTACATCTTCATGTTTAATATTGATTTCTTTTTTATATTTTCTATTTAAATAGCTTTACTAATGATTTGCACAATGCTTTCGGTCATAATTTTTTATTTATTTATTTTTTCGAACAATATTATTTAGCTCAGATTATATTTAAAAAAAAATTAAATAAAAAAATATATGAACAGAAACCAGAAAATCTATAATTTGGAAGAGATGAATATAAATATTAAATAAAAAATTTATAACGCGTTTTATAATTTATTACAAATCATCATATTAATTAATTAATTAGTTAAATTCGCATAATTTACTGTGAGGGGATTGAAACTTTTATTCATTTTAATGCGGCCACTAAAAACTAGTTAATACATATTATGTTACCTTCCGCAAAAAGTCATAAATTAGGATGTTTCTACATTATTTGCGAGTGAAATATAAAAAAAAAATCCTATTCATCTTCAAATGACAACTACAACACTAAAAAGTTCATAATTCAGTTATGTACATATAAATAACACTTGTTAGAAACCAAATAAAAAAAAAACATATTTAAGGTAGGAAAATATTTTTAATTTAGCGTTGACTTCATTCTTTTTAAAAATATTTTTGTATCAAATTTCATAAATTGAATGAATGATATCTCTGCTATTATTTTAACATAAAATATTACCTTGCAAATGCATTCAAATAAAAAATTATCTATTTGATGTAATTATATTCATAACAGAACATAAACTTTATTACCAAACTATAATTTCTTGCATATAGAATTTGTAATAAGTTCCCATGTTTTTAATATACTTACCAACAAAAATACAATGCTCTGACACTTTTGACCTAAACCAGCAGACCAATACAATATAATATGTACACCAATAAAACATATGCTATGTACTCCAATCTAACTATTGTTCGTGACTCATAAACATTATGTTAATTAAGTAATTCCTTTTAATAATTAGAATAAATTGAATCAGTACCATTTAAAACATGCATTTTTCCCTAAATATATATATGAATGTCTTATTAGACGTATTATGTAACTAAATATTTTAACTTATGAAAATAATAATTAAAATTTATGAAGCAAATAAACTTAATTGAATTTGTACAAAAAAATTGTTCTACAAATAGAATAAAAAGTCATATATTGAATAGCTTGCACGCCTGCACCTCTGATATTATTATTATTTAAACTCAAACGATCGCTCCTTAAAAGTACTTATAAATATTTTGGAAATTAGTCACTGTTTCGCATTCGATCCAAAAAAAAATTCCAACCTCTGAATGAAATGAAAAAAAAAAACACGAAAACAAGAGAGAATATCTCAAATTAAATTTTATTTATTATATTATAAAAATTTAATAAAATAAAGTGTTTTTGTGATGTATTTTTCATTAAATATTTCTAAATTCCGTCATTTTATCATGTACACAATAAATAACATTAACTTTAGCAAATCATTCATATATTTATACGAAATGTACGCATGAATTGTAATATGATTCATCTAGAATTCAGAATTCAGTTCAGTTACATGTTCACATGTTTCAATGTAACTCTCAGTAACATGTTTCAAGTGCAGATTTGTAATTCAATTTTCATCGCAGTAAAATAATAAATATAACTAAACTAAATATAAACAAAAAAAAATTATGACAAAAAAGTCATTGAAAGAATGGGAAATTGCAATAGGAGCTTTGTCGTGTGCTGAAAGCTTTTACATAAATAGTATAATATGAATTTATGAGAGTATGCAAGCCAGCAGCGGTAGAATACCAGTTACTGAACATAATATATTTCTTTTTAGTGGTTTCTCCTATTTTTTTTTATTTATATATATTTTCCACATTTTATTATGCATACCTATCTACTTTAATATTAAGAAAAGTGAATTTATTTTATCCATGGAAATACGTTAAAATGTGAAATGAATGGTGGTAGTATCTGCATTGTAAAATCGAGTCTATTTCATGGAATTTTTTTTAATTGTAAATATGTAAAATATGCGATGTGATTTTTTTCTCTCTTCATTTTATTCTGCTCCATTTTTTTTTCTTTCTTATTATTTGCATATATAGTCAGTCATATTCAACGACATTGTTCATATTTCTTTTCATTTTGCATATATCAATATTTATAGAAATAACAAATACTAAAACAACAGTATATACGAGTACAATCATTTTAATATAAAATATAAACTGTAATTTAAAATGCTGTTATACATTATTTTTATTATTCGTCTATTTGAAATAAGAGAGAAGTTCTATACTTAATATTAATATGCACATAAATATTAAATCGAATTGTTAAATAAATAAAATAAAGCTATTACTTGCAGTTTAAAAAAAATCCCTCGTTTTGCATTTCTAGTTCTTCTTTGTACATTGTACTTAACATAAACAAAATTCCTAAATGTAATTTATATTGAATATTGCGGTCATAAATAGGTAAAATCAAAATGACGACAATATTTGTTTTTTTTTTTATCATTATTATTATTTCAATGCCGTCATCTGATTATCTCAGTATTCTTTTTTTTGCGGCTTTTTTTTTAAATTTTAAAATAGAATCGGTATAAAATTTATCATTTAGATTAAATAATATAATATTTACTAAAATTAAAATACAAAATTTCATTTATCGCCGTTCGTGTTATTTTCTATGTTTTCTTGACCCTCTTGGGATATATTTGGTATGTAGTTTTATGTCACGCACATGCTGATTGCTCATAAAAATGTAAAATATTGCTTAGAAAATGTAGTCATTTTCATTTTGAATAAAATGGGAAAAAGAAAATATGCAGAATAGGCATTTGTTTTAAATATACGGAAAAAAAAACGAAAAAAATTCCTTTTTTTTCTTATTCTTGTTATTTGCTTACTTCCATTTAAACATTTTTGCATGGCTTTATGGTATTTCTCAGTTCCATTGCATACGTATAATATTAATAATATTATGGTACGGCGATACTAACAGATTTCCTTTCGTTTCTTCTTGCCCTTACAATAAAAATAGGGTTGACATTTCTATTAAATAAGAATTCTGAAATGTAATTTTGTTTTTCTATGAGACTGTTTTGCTGGCGTTAATGTATGACTTTGACTATTCAACAATCGATAATTCTTGTAAAGGCTATATTATAGATAATTTAATTATTTCAAGGAAGTGTAGACAGATATATAAGAACAAGTTATAGCAATTATGTGAAATAATATCTTTTTTTTTTTTTAAATATATCATAAAATTAATCGACTTTAAATTTATCAATATTTTGTTGCTTCTTATCAAAAGCCATTAAATAGATTAGTCATAATTTTCTGAAATTAAGCTGGGGCTTGACTGATACCAACAAATAGCATAATAAATTCAAAATATAACATTTTTATAATATGCATTTCTTTATCAAATGTTTGGCGTTATCAACAATTTGATAAGTTTAAAAATAATATGGAATGAAAAACGTTCAAGGTTCTATTTTTTTTTTTTTTTTTACTTTGACTTTGGTTTGCTTATTATTTTCCTTTTAATGACAACGATACATAAATTCCAATGAAACCAAAATTACATAAAGTTAATAATTTTTTTTCTTTTATTTTATATATATACATTATACAATACACAAAGTAGACATGCTCTGTTCTGCATTACATTTATATTAGTTAGATGTTCTGCTACTAAATACAATAACAATATGAAACGGTATTTTTTCGATGGAAGATGACTGAACTCTTTTAAAAAATATTTTTGATTTTTTTTTAAATTTTTAATAAGTTAAGATTCGCTTCAATAATTTCATTTAAAATATATTCTGACTTTTTTTTTTCTATATTTTTTTTTTTTTCGAATAATTATTTTTAACAGTTTGTATATTCTCAAGATATTTAAAATGTAACAAAAATTTTAATACTTATTACCGAACCAACAAAATTATTGTAGTACCATCTGTACATTTTGAGGTATTCAAATAAAATCTGTATCCATTCTACATATATAAGTAATTAAGTATGCATTTGTTTATTTAAATGTTCATATACGTATGCAAGTGTATTGATTTTCAACCAAAATATAAAATACAAGGAAAAAAAAAAGAATGATGGCATAAAAATGAGCAAGTATATTATAATTTACTTTATTATTCCATCATTCCTAATTTCACATTAAACTCGGCAAAGTATATTGTGCTCATTAAATAGCAGTTTTATTGATTCAAACACGCATAAGATTAATTCAATCAAATTCTTCTATATTAATATTGATAAATTACAGGAAGACAACGATCAAACCTACAGAGTTAATGGCCAAAACTTTTTTTTATTATTATTTATTTATATCTGTATTTATAAAAAGAAGGAAATGTTGATCCACCTATTAGATTTTGCAATCGTCTTCATAAATTTAAAGTAAATAATATTTTTTTTTTTTTTTGTTTTAAATGTCAACTGCATTCATGCTCATATAATTTATGGCATTGTTATATTGAAGGTCAATATATTTTACCAAACTAATATTTTCAAACAATAGAATTAAATTTAAAACAAACAGATTTCTATTCGTTTCGTTTCGCCTCTTAAATACCCATTTAAAGTTTGAACAAGGTTGACGGTTGAGAATTTCACTATTATGGCGATTAGCGGTATTAATAAAATAACTGCTAGCTACACTCATGTGATTATATTGGCTGGGTAAATAATTTTATATCTCTAAAATACAATACAAATTTTCTAACACATTAGAAAGAAATAAAAAATTATAAAGAAAAATGCAAAAATGCTATAAAAATATTCAAAATAGGCTATGAACACAACATAAAATCTAAAAAGTGAAAAGAATATAAAAAAAAAAAAAATTGTTATGAAATCGAAAATTCTCAACTAAACATGTATTCAAAAATTCATTTATTCAGAGACATACAACTTATGAATGTTTTATATTTTGCGCAAAATATCCATCACATGAAACGATAAATATTTAGAATAAAATATATAAAAAAGTATCATATGGTTTTAAATGATTTAAGAAAAAAAAAAAAAACATTATGGTAAAATAAGACTTGCATAAAAATATGAGATCATATTAAGAAAAAATTTTAAACTGAAATATTTTCTACAAGGATGAATGATTTCTTAGTTAAAAAAAATTATTTTGAAGCTTTTGAGATGAAATATTTATTATTTAAATTAAATTTAATGAATCCATATTCAATTTATAATTATTTTTTTTATGTTCTAGTTTTGGGAAATCATATCAGACGAACATGGAATTGATCCAAATGGGATGTATCATGGTGACAATGATCTTCAATTAGAAAGAATCGATGTTTACTATACAGAAGCAAATGGTGGTAAATATGTACCACGAGCTATTCTTATTGATCTTGAACCAGGCACCATGGATTCTGTGCGAATGTCCCCATATGGTCAACTATTTCGTCCAGATAATTTTGTTTTCGGACAATCTGGTGCAGGTAAGCCTGTCATAAATATAAATAATTATATTTCATCCTTAAAAAAAATCTTTTCTTTTTTTCTTTACTTGAACAAATTTTTTTTCTTGCGCCTATTTTCTGATAGGAAACAACTGGGCAAAAGGTCATTATACAGAAGGTGCCGAACTAGTTGATGCAGTTCTTGACGTTGTTCGGAAGGAAGCTGAAAATTGTGATTGCTTACAAGGATTTCAATTGGCTCATTCGCTTGGCGGTGGTACTGGATCAGGCATGGGCACCTTATTATTATCGAAAATTCGTGAAGAATATCCAGACAGGATTATGAGCACATTTTCAGTTGTTCCATCACCAAAAGTGAGTTGCAGGTATTATATGTTTGTATATGTTATAATTACAAGTAATTTGTTTTTATTGATTTAGTTTGCTCAAAAATTTTTATGATGATGAGATTTTTTAATTGTTTTGAAAGTGTTCAATTGGTTGCCACAATGTTATTTGTAATTGAAAAAAAAAAGAAAATAATGAATAATAAAACATAAAAAAAACAAGAAATTTTTGTTATAAAATATCTCTGTTACTGTCCATTTCGACACATAAAATCATTTACTACAAGTCTATGTAGCATAAATTCCATTATATTGTTACAAACATTGATTCTGATGATTCATGTCATAATTACATTTGTATAAGTACTAATATCCTTACTCATTTTGAACACTAACAATAAACAGGATACAAACTCATCTCAAATGAAAAGCCTAATGTCACTTATGACAATATAGCTAATCTCAATTATAATTTATGAGCTTGTAAATCATTTTCTACGTTACCTCTGTTATATTATAATATTGCGTTATTTAGAGATATGTATGCATAGGGACACTAGATATACTAACAATAATATATCTATCTGTATGTATAAATTGTATGTATTTAGTGTGTTTGTGAAGTATACGGTGGTGGTTTTATATATGCTTATATTTCATCATATCTCTATCTATCGTCATAATACAATACCTACCTATCCATATTTAATATAATTTAATTAATATATTTATTATGTTAATTTCAACATATTATTTTTACACAGATGAATAATTGAAATTGTGCCAATAATTTTCAGGTATCCGATACTGTGGTTGAACCATACAATGCAACATTGTCTATTCATCAATTAGTTGAAAATACTGATCAAACATTTTGCATTGATAATGAAGCATTATATGATATTTGTTTCCGTACACTAAAGCTCACCTCGCCGACTTATGGGGATTTAAATCATCTTGTTTCCGTAAGTATACGATTGCTTTTCTATAATATTAATTGAATATAACATAACTATAAAACAGCAATATCATATACAAAATAATATGTATTGTAATTCGAATCAATTTATAGAGTCGATAATGTTTAAATTTAAATAATGTTAATTCAATTTTACTTTATTTTTTAGTTTCTATATATATTTAAATAATTCATTTAATATAGATAACAATGTCGGGTGTCACAACGTGTTTACGATTCCCTGGACAATTAAATGCAGATTTACGTAAATTGGCTGTCAATATGGTACCATTTCCACGTCTCCATTTCTTTATGCCAGGTTTTGCTCCACTGACTGCAAAAGGTTCTCAACAATATCGAGCTTTAACTGTACCAGAGCTAACACAACAAATGTTTGACGCAAAAAATATGATGACTGCTTGTGATCCAAGACACGGACGATATTTAACTGTAGCTGCAATATTTAGAGGTAACATGACAGATATTTAATATTTATAGAATAATATTCGAATTAAATGGAATAAGGAGGGCATTATTATTATGTATATTGAATATGTTTTATTTTCTAATTTTTTAAAGTTCTTTTTTTTTTAATACAATTTATTAAATTTATTTATTAAATAAAATAATTATAATGATATTCCAATCCAATTTCTATACATTTAATGGTGTAAAAACTTGAAGACAAATTTTAAGTTTTGTTAAGTAAACTAAACTAAATAACAAATAATTTTTATCCATATAGGTACAATGTCAATGAAAGAAGTGGATACACAGATTTTAAATATTCAAAATAAGAATAGTAGCTATTTTGTTGAATGGATACCAAATAATGTTAAAGTGGCTGTATGTGATATTGCACCCAGGGGATTAAAAATGTCTGCAACATTTATTGGAAATACAACTGCCATTCAAGAGATCTTTAAAAGAATTTCAGAACAATTTACAGTCATGTTTCGTCGTAAAGCCTTTTTACATTGGTATACGGGTGAAGGTTAGTTTAAATTATATCATATCATTGTTAAATAATAAAATGCCATAATATTTATGCATTTTTTTGCAAATAGGTATGGACGAAATGGAATTTACTGAAGCAGAATCAAATATGAATGATTTGATATCCGAATATCAACAATATCAAGTAAATATTTTGATTAATAAAAATCAATGATTTTTTTTTAATTTTTTTAATTCAATACTAAAACATTTCATTAAATTAATTTCACAGGAAGCAACAAATGATGAAGATGTTGAATTTGATGAAGATGGTGAACATGAATTAAATGGTGAAGTTGAGCTCAATCATCA
The DNA here is from genome assembly GCA_011634745.2 of Catotricha subobsoleta. Classification (NCBI taxonomy): domain Eukaryota; kingdom Metazoa; phylum Arthropoda; class Insecta; order Diptera; family Cecidomyiidae; genus Catotricha; species Catotricha subobsoleta. Next base: position 6,096 of record JAABKK020018908.1, on the reverse strand, counting down.
ATAGATTATTGAAATATCCATACGAAAATACGTCTGTTGTTCTGTTTATTTTTATTTAAGAATATTTATAATTTTAATTTTTGATCCAAAAAAATATATGAACAATTTGAGAATATTTTTAAGTATTTTTTATAATAATATGTTAATTTAACAAATTAATTTTTAAAATGAATCCTACAAATTTATAAATATAGTATAATTACGATGCCTTTCAAAATGCATGTAATTATGGTTGATATAATTTTAGGTAATCTATTTTATGTTATTGATAAATAAAAAAAACTACTCACCTGCTTATTTCAATTGTTTAGTTAAAGCAAAAACATAAGAAACCTAGCAGCAAAAATCTCCATTTTAAGCTAAGAATTCTCTCCATGAAGATTTAACACAAAATCCAAATTCAGTATTTCAACAAAGACATTAAATATTTAAAAATAATTGTATTTGTCACATCTTGAAATAATTCATTTTTTATTTTTAAGATGTTTTCGGAACTGCAAGTCATCACAAAAATAATTTTCTCTACTCCGAAAAAATCTTAAGAAAATTTATTTAAAATTGTAAAAAAAAATCTATTTATTTTGAAATATTGCTGCTATTAGTTACACTTACAGTTATGTCGCAACCAAAAAAATGTTTTCATTTTTTTCTTTGAAGATATTAAATGTATTTGAATTCGTTTTTGAAAATTAAACAATTTCAAATAAGTATTTTTATTATGAATTATTTAATTTTTTTACTTTTTGAACTCAAAATTGAATGTTGCATTCAATTTTTTTTTTTTATTTTGTGTCTCAAGTTAAATATTTTTATTTATTATTTTTTTTTCTTTTTGTTTTCCTGCTTAATGTAAAACTAAAGAATATTAAATAAAAAAATAAAAATGTTTTTTAGATAATTTATTCTAATTCTAGTATCTTATTAAACAATTAATAGATAGGACACTATAAATTAATATATGAATTAAAGAAGTACGATTTAGTTTTAATTTTTAAATTTATCTTATTACATATTATTATTTGTTTATAACAATTGTTATATCTTTAGTTAATCTCTTATTATATTTTGCTACCATATTGATATTCAAATATTATGTTCTTTTCTAATTTTATAAAAACTTGTTCTTTTTGTAAATGAAGCAATATAATATTTATTATATTTAGCACTTTCTTCACCAACAATTGAGATATTTTACTCTAAATTTAATTGATTTATATTTGTACTTTGATTTATGCCAAATTAGAAGTTATGTGTAGTTTATTATTGTTTGCTAGATCGACATTATAATGTTTATTGATTTTTTTTTTTACATTTTGTACTTATCAAAATTAATAATACAACATAATAGTTGTTGATTCCTTATGAAAGTTCGTTATACATTAGTAGTTAGTCGTAACAATGGCAACCAATTTATTGTCTTATTAGTTATTATATTGATTTTATATTCTCTGCAATTCTATTATTTGTGCATCCCAAAATCGAAAATAAATAATAAATATCAAATAAAAAAAAAAAAAAATGACGTCATTACCTATACTGAAAATGATTTTATTGTATATTCTGAGAATCGTTGAAATGATTTTATATTTTTACTGTTCAACATACTTATCGTGCTTACGATATACTTATTTATTTTTTTATCGAATAATAATCCTAAATATTTTAATGGCACTGTTTAATTATAGTGTTTTTAATAAATTTATTAAATTCACCGTGCCACGCCTATTTATTGAATAAGATGCGTATTTACTATAAATATTACCGTGCGATTTCATGCAAGACGAAAAAGTACAGTTGAAAGAATTTTTCTGCTTTTATTGTATAAGAGCAAGCGAAAGGCACGGGTTTTATTTTTTTATCATTCACACCAGCGCAATTAAAGCAAAAAATTCTTCCGACCGTACTTTTCCGTCTTGCATGGAATCGCATGGCTATTTATTTTATTCTTAATTAATTTTTAAATGATTGAATCCAATTTTGAATGTAAGTATGCTGTCATCTTAATGACATTGAAAAATCTAATGCTAAGGACATACTAGAGGATAGCACTCCACCTCCACCCACCCCGAGAATGTTACGTGGTTTACGCACGATCCCTTAATGTGTTATTCTTATGTGATGATTACCTTCTAGTGTGTCCGTAGCATTATGCATGATGATGCGTTCATTTATATTTATATACTTTACTGAATGTGCAATAAGTATAATGGAGCAACATATGTTATAATTATATTTAATTGTAGCTTTTTCAGGCCCTTAACAGAATTTCGACTTTCAGATCAAGGTTAGAGCAAATAAAACTTAAAATTTGAACGTAATTTTGAATATCCAGCTTCCAAAATATAAATTGACAATTTGAATTTGAACATATAACATAATGTAGGTACTTCCATTGAAAATATCGTTGTATATACCATTTCTATTAAAATTAAATTAATACGGGAACATGAAAGAAACAACATATAAAAATTACGTGATCAAGACTCAATCACAAAATGGAATTAAATTCAATCGTAATTTATACAAAAACGGTTGGGTCTCGTCCGTCACATCTATGTTTTTTCAATTTAGTGGATATTAACAGACAGGTGGCATTGATAAAAAAGCACAATGTTTGGTCTGTAATATCGACTATCAATAAACTAAATATATTGAGCGATTTCCATTATATTTAACCGATACCTTTATTTCTTTTATGTGAAATTTTTACATAAATTGGTTGAAATAATGAAATAAACAAAAAAAAAAAAACAAAAAAACTTGTTTTAAATAATGAAGTGGAATCTTTGTCACTTTGATTAAAAGCATAAAATAAAATCTACTAGCTAGCTGGTACAATATGAAATCCGCTATTATTTCTCCTTTCGCCATGATTAACATTTTTAGCAGCATTGCCTCTTGAATTATTTACGGGAAAATTTTAAGAAGTTTGCGTTTGACTTTTGGATAAATCAGCTGTGTAGATATCAGCTGTACTTGTGATTTTGATGTTGTGTGCTACTGTAAAAATAAAATCCGTCTAAAAAAAAGGTTTCAAAAATCATTTTTAAAAAAATGTAAATGACAGCAATTAAACTATAATAATAATCAGTAAACAAATTATAGTGTGTTGTGGTTATTCTGGTGCAAATCAGTCTATAGCAATATCAAAAATAAACTTAAAATCAATTGAATGTAAGTAAAATGAAATATCATCTCGACACCTTAATTATTAAGATATTGAATTTTAGTCAAGCAATTATATTCTTTTTTAATGTTGAAACATTTTCACCTATACATTTTATAATATGTGTAACAGCCTGGAAAATAGGAAAGACATTTTTTAATGTTTGCATAAAATTTTGTCGACGCGATAAAAAAGAAAAAAATCTACTAAAAAACAGCAAAAAATCAATCTAAACAGCGCTAAATTGATTTTATTTTGTTTAATATGAAATTGAATGTTTCAATAAGCTATTCTAAAGTTCTTTTTTTCCACAATAATTTTTTTTTCTATCTAGGTTTTAAACATGCTAGATGAGATATTTAAATAAGCAGTAAATTGCATCATTTTATTTTTTTTTCAGTATTTCTCAATAATTTCTTAAGTATAAACCATTTTTATTGTGAAATATAGTTAATATACTTATTTGTACTGGCGGAAAATAAGTTTTCAATTTCATAATAAGTCGTAATGTTAACAAAAATAATAAAAAGTTGAAAATTTTGCAAATTTATTGTGACTTTCGATTATCTTTGTAGATTTTTTTTTTTTTTTCATATATCTTACTTAAAATGTAATGCGCTTGCGTTATATTGTTTCTTTATATTTCGTAATATTGAATCATATATATATGTAGTATGTAAGTAGTTATATATAGTGAAAGTACATAATTTATTTAATTCAGTAAAACTTGTTTTTGTTTTTTAAACAAAAACGAATCAATGCAAAATGTTTATTATAAAATTATAGACACGGATATTTCAAAAAATATTAAAATAACTTATAAGTAAATGTTTGATTTTCTGACAACTTCAAATATATCTAAAATGACATCATCAAAGGTTAACAGATTTATACGCTTATCTTTCGATAATTCAGTAGATCTATTTTGATTCAATAGTTTTAATTTTTATTGAAATACTAGGTTCTGAATACAGTCTGGGCGGGCATAAATTATTTCAAAATTATTTTTAGGATCTTTCTTTTCGTTTATTCTTTTTCTTTTCGCTTTTTTCTTGTTTAAACTCTATAATTATTTTGTGCTGTTAGTTTTTGTATGTAAAGAATATTATTTATTTTGGCTCGCGTTCATATATACAAAATTATATTTGGCAACAAAGAAAATAATTTTGTTATTATTTATAAGTAAAGTTTGAAAATACTTAATATACTGAACCATTATATTATATATAGTTTAAGACTATATACAGATTTTTATGTAGTAGCACTAGCAACATGTACTTACAAATTGAAATGTTGTTTGTTTGTTTGTTTGTTTATTTTATTTTATTATAATTTTTTATTTATTATTATTATTATTATAATTTTTTTTTTTTTTGGTTTGTTGATAAACAAGATGCGCAACACAAAAATAAATATTTTTATTTTTGTTATATAAAAGTTGTTTAAATTAAAATTAATTATATTACATATTTGTGACTAGCAGACGAGGGTATATAAACATTGAACAGGTGTTGCAACTGAACAGGAATATTGATTTTATTTTTTTACTTATTGTTCCATTGATAATGATTTATAAAAGGTTATTAAAGTTTATTTTTCTATCTGATTTTTTTTTATGGAAATCATTATTTTCCTAATTGAATATTTTTAATTTTTTTTTTTTATTGATAATTTATTTCCTTACTTTTACAGTGGACATAAAAGAAGAATGGTTTTCTTGTCGATAGAATACTATTTATATTATTTGAAAGTTTTAAATTTTTTTTCGGCCATCAATCGTCAATTGAATTTAGTGAAAACAAAAGAAAAGAACATACTTAAGGTTTGCTCACTGTCGTAAGTAGTACCGTACCGTCTACAGAATTACGGATTAGCAGAGTGAAGTTCTGAGCTGATTAATTATTTTTCTTGATGAATTTGCTATCTATATATTTTTCTTTTAATTCCTTTTTTTTTCAAATTGATTGATATAATTGTTGTAAAGGCGAAGAGGGGCAAAAAATGTCGACCTGCCAAGCGAATTGGATTCAATTTTTTATAATTTAGCGGGAAATTTTTATGCTTCTATGTAAAAGTGCGCTATGTTTATGTTCCTATTTCCCTAACTAATTCTACAAAGTCGCATTTACAACCCTCTCAAAGAAGCTTCACATTAACACTTCTCTAATTTTTTTTTTCGAAAGAGTGAATTTCTAGTATTTCTACATTCAACGTTATAAAATCAGTGAAAAAAGTATTATGTTTAATTAGCTTTAATTTTATAATAAACTTTACGTAAATAATTCATTTCGATATAAGCGCTCACATTCACTTGTTTTTGCGTTTAATTGTAATTTTCTTTATCAAGGTTGACCATTTTATAATATTAAATAAATAATAATAAAATCTCTATTATTAATTGATTATTGATTCAGTTCAAATTCAAATATTTCATTCCAATGCAATTATATTTAGAATTTATGAACTTATTCGAAGAGAGAATTATCTACAACATTTTATTCAAAAAAAAAGTCTAAGATTAGCAACTGTATTCTATTTTATAATATTTAATATATTTGTTTTAAATTAATTATTAAGCTGTTTATTAAATTAGATCGTGCTTATTCTGATGAAAAGTTTTCAGTAGCAATTTTCATTTATTCTACATTTTGTTTCATTTATGCGGTTTATACCTAAACCACTTAATAGCTGGAATTCGGTCTTGCCCGAAGTGACTTCGTGCATAAAATTTCTACATAGTACAACAACAACATACATACAATACAACAACAACAACTTCGGTTTATTCCATAGTGTTTAAAATGTCATAAATGTCATGTCATTGACACAATAAAAACAGTGACATTTATGATATTTGTCATGGACAATATATGTCACATAAATTTCATTCTCATGACATTTATTAAAAAAAAAGCATTTTCCGTTTTTTT
>JAABKK020018897.1:0-19263 GCA_011634745.2 Catotricha subobsoleta | reverse complement strand
GCGCCGCCGCCCGCACGAATTTTAACTAAAACTCATATGCTGGTAATGTGTAAGAAAGAGTGAAAAACAAATAACCATAATATAGCTAAGTTATCGTACTCGTTATGTCTATACTTTGGTTTTTACGTTCGGGCGTTATTACGTGTACCCATATCATCATGTATCCGTTTCTAATGTGAGTTAAGCTTTAAAGCTACCTGAGATATATTAAGAGGACATTAAACTATAATAATAATACTCAAACAGACAATATCATGAATAATTTAATAATATATTTAACAGTGAGCAAACCAACCGGATTTAATATTTTTGTAAGATTGATGTAAAAATTGTTATTATTCTTAAAAAATGTATGTCTCATTTATTTGATTATTATTGTTTGGTGTAAGATACGGTTTGACACAAAAAAAAAACTTCTAATTTGTTTTCATTTATAGAGACATTTTTCTTCCAAATATTTGTCAACTTTGCCGAAGAACATATCATTCTTATTTTGTTCGGATGTAAGCAAGTATTATTGACAAATCAGCATTTTCCCCATTTATATATTGTATTATTTCATTGATTTCAAACAAATTCTTCAAATTAATGTATGCAAAACTTTCTTCTTCTATTTGCTAAAGATAAATATTGAATCTTGTTATGATAGGATATAATTTTTACCAAGAGCAATGAATGTAAAGTATGATAAATTGACACAACTAAATAACAGCCAGGAATATCAACATTGCGTACGAGATCGCTACCATCTGGCCTCTTTTCATCGTCCTTATTTCTTTTTCTTTGATGTATTAGAAATACAAAGAAAATCAGGTAATAATGTTGAAAATAATCAAATGTAATAAAACATGTGGATCATGGTTGTAATATTGTATTAATTACTAGCGGTATAGATTATTTTTGTATGTATATACTACATATATATTCTTTCCTCGAGGTGTGCCGGTCTAATTAAGTATTTTTCATATAAACCATGGCATATAAAAAACAGAACGAAACAATGCATTTTGCCATTGCACTTTCGTACTTTCTTTTATTATGAAATTTTCACAACCTACGAAAGTACGCACAAAAAGTACACAACCATACTTGGTTTTCCTCATATAAAAAAATACAAAAAATTACCATGATCTATAGATTATAAATTATTCAGATTGAAATGTATTCACTATTCAGCGAGTCATTTTAAACAAACAATTAGTTTAAGTTTACAAAAACAAATAGCGGTTAATTAACTGAACTCATTCATACTAAATAGACGGTCGACTACGAGAGACTTTGCTGTAAATTACGTCTCTTGACTCTTCTCGCACAAATATTTACATTTGATTGTGTGCGGCTGTGTGAGTACTTTAAGTCCCAATATAAGGTTAAAACTTTGCGTGCGTACATTTATTTATGGAAAATATATATTTTGTTTATTGGCATGTTAGAAAATATTAACATCTGTGTACATCAAGTATACCAGGCAAATTTACAGGCAACAAAAAAATATATTGCATATACCCATGAAACCATAATATTTATGAGGTGTAACAATATAACATACATACCGATGAGAAAAATATAAAAACAAAAACAAAAACAAAAAATAACAGCTCATGTACCACAATTACATATACTTACACTTAGAGGCATAGTGAATATAAATATTGTAAGACTTAAGAAAAAATAAGTAGGTATTTATATAATGTAGGGTGGTGCGTATATATATATTGCTCGATTTTTCTTCGTTTTATATATATATAAAAAAAACAGGATATATATATAATATATTCTGAGGTCTCATTCTCATATTATCATGCCATTCGTTCTGTTCGGCTAAAATATGTGGTGGTAATTGATTTTCCTCTTTTATTTTTATTTTTATTATTTTCACTATTCAAAGATTCACCATGACATTCTTTTCCATTTCTCTTACATATCTTCGCTGAACTCTACCGTACTTTGAATTGTATGTGTAGCTGATCTGTATCTATATTTCGGTCGGTATCCAATTCCCAATATACTTATAGATTTTCCTTCTTTTTTTTTATTGTTATTATTCCAGAATCTTGAATTCATGATTAATATTTTAGTGGTAACATCTTTGAAAATACCATTTCCCTTTATCAAAGCACAAGATACTTTTGTATTACAAGAAATAGTATCGAAATACAGAACAGCCACAGAGAACAAAAAATATGAACGTAGATTATTCTATATTTATTTATGTACACAACTATTGAGATTTAGGGTTGCACTATTGGCTGCGATAGCTTTCTATGTTTGCCCATATTTACACGTGTACCATATAATATTTCCATCTGTATATATTACGATAAAATAAATTCTCGTCTTTTATGGTTGAATATAAACATATTTTGTATATAACATATTTATATATACATTGTACAACAATGAAGTGCTTTTATGGAACACAACATTGACCGCAACTATACACTACACATACACATTGATGCCACGTATACAAAGTTCTTTCTAATCCATAACATTTTTGGTTTCAGATTTGGTTTAATATGTAATGTTGTACCGAGCGTTTTTTTTTTATATTCGTTGGGTTCTTGTTTTTGTTGCTATTGTTGTTTGGTATGCCATCGATATAAACGAATATACTTACCTGCTGCTTGGTCACTCTTTATCCTATTCTCTATTCTGTCACTATGTAGTATATGTGGATTACTTTTATACAAAATACTATAAAATGTACGTAAAATGTGAAATGTACATTTTGTATAGTAAAAATAACAAACACTCTATATATAACACTATTGTATTGTGAATGGAATATCTACGGAAATATGGTAGGCATTTAATATTATGTGAAACGTAAAGTACTTGAGTTTGAATGTTGTGAAAACTGATATGGTCTCATATTTGAAAACAATAGCAAGGAAATGGTTATATACATATGTGAATATAGTAGTGGACCCTCGATTGTACCTAGGATAATGATAAATATTAAATTGACTTTACCACTTTATGAATAAAAAGTGGCCTAGGATAATTTCAGACCATTCTTTTTGGGCAATATATGTAGATGCGATGAAAATAAAATGTTTATATAATGTGGGTGGGTAAGTGAGCTTTGGATGAAAGAACATCATTAGATTACAGTACCGTAAAATTCACTACTGCATTACATTTTCATTCAAAAAATGTTTCTGTCATAGAAGGATATATATAATATAATATCACTCCTTTTTCTCTTAAAAGTAAGTATATTTATGATTACATAATATTTAGATCTAAAAATAAATTGGATACATTGAATGAATACGTACGATTACGTAGAAATATTTATTTCAAGATATTAATTAATTATATTATGAATATCATTAGGAGTTTTCAATTAATTATTCAGAGAAAAATATTAAATATGAAATCGAAACGTGTTCAATTAAGAATTACTATTAACTCAAGGTTACGCAGAGTAATTCATAGATATATAGCAAAGGCGAATTCCAGCACTTTATACATTTTTGGTTTGTATTATGGGAATATACAACCAATATTTCATCTCTGTCAGGAAGTATATTCTAAGCATGTATATTGCGTGACCCATAAGAAACAAAATTAAAAAAAATACTCATGTGACATAAATTCAAAATATATATATAGTATATATAGTATATAATATATATATTATATATATTAAAAATAATAATAAATATAATGTAATAAATAATAAACTAATTTATTTTTTATATCAAACCCATATATTTTTATCATGTCGTGAAAATAAAAAAAAAAATTAAGAATTTTGTATAAGAGGAAAACTCATAACCGGTTGAAACATGTTTGTTTGCTTTCAAATAAAGAAAACATATATACTTAATAATAATATTTTCATTATATGAATCTTAATAGAATAAAACTGTGCAATATAATGCAACATATAATAATATGTTTATTTTGTTAGTGCTGAAATATATTACATCCACTTCTATCTAGAGTTAACCAATACATATATGATAATTTTTGTGTATTAAGTTTAAGGCAATTTGCTATAAGATTTCAAGCAACAGATGTGCGAAATATTTGCACTTATATTATTGTAAACGATTTCTCGGATAAAATTCTCTTTTCATTGTTTCGTTTTTCATGAAAATAAACATGATGCTTGCGATAAAATTTGTCGAAAATTTTCTAAGATATGTTTTTTTTTTGTGTCAATATGTTAATATTATGAATTTATTTCTTACCTTTTTATAAAAACTTTGCTTAAAAAATAAATAGTAATTGAAGATTCTTAAAGTTAAATGTATTTTGGTGATCTATAAGTATTCGTTAGAAAAGTTTTTTTTAGTAATATTTTATAAGATTTTCTGAAATCATAAAAATAAATTGACAAACGAAGTTAGTTATAACTTATTCGATATTTTAAATTATGATTCTTTTTCATAATATTCATCGTAATTAAACGAATTAACTCCACTCATTGAAAAATTATGAATATTGAAAATTCATCCGCCTTCTCAAACCCTGCCAACTAATTATATTTTTATGTTTTTTATTAAAATTCTTCAACTTAATCACATGCAACCCAAAAGCTCAACCAGTAATTCAATTAATATGAAATAAAAACAACGAGAAATTAATTAAATTATCTTGGATTACTTTTTTAACTTTTTTTTCACAACATTAGCAGATCTGATTTTCTTTTATTCAAAAGCCAAGCCAAAAGCATATACTTTTTCAATTCCACTACAATAAAACTTTGCTGCCAAACAAAACGAACATTATAATCCAATATTTCAGTTCCATGCACACTGCATAGCACATAGGAAAGAATTTTCGAGATATCCTTTATGAATATGGTAATTAATTCGAAGCTTAACATTTGTTTTCTGTCGATTAAGTTAAGTTATATATGGTTCATTAGATTTCTCCTTTCAACTGGAGATGTATTTGTTTTGGGTTAGGAAATATAAGAGAATTTAATATAGTTTTGTTTGGCTGTTAGTATTGAATACTTTACATCTATCAACAGTTACCGAGCCCTAATATAACCATCCTAATATTAATATTATTGAGATATCTTTTCTATTTCGTAATCCTTAATGTTTGAAAACTTCTATTTTATGGAGATTATTTAAAGTGACTTGATATTCCAATACTATATCTCACTTGCAATAATAGTTCTCTAATAAAACAATGTCTATCACTGAATTGTGGTTGGTGTTCATTATAAATTTTACTAATACATATTATAATAGTTTAGTAATCCCTTTTTACAGACAAAAGATTCTACTTAAATTAAAATACAGAAATGCATTCACATGTAAATTTAATTAAATAACGAATTATCGAAAATGTTACTGTTAATGCCTTCTGTTTAATCTACTTTTTATGTCATTGAATATTATCGAAGTTAGATGGATTATTGTTGGTTTGAGTAATTAAATTTTCGAAAGTATTCCAACTAAGACACTTCGCTTTCTGGGAGGCTTGATAATTTTATCATGAGGTCATGGAGCATTCATTGCATTGCGTTTTAGAATCATTAGACATTTAGTTCATGTAAATGTTTGCGTTTCGGCGGCACGAATTTAGCAGTGCCAACGGAAAACATGATAGTGGTCTTGCTAGGACATCACAACTATATTTAGTTCATTAAATGCTAAAATTAAAAAATAAAACAAAGAATTTCCTTCATAAAAAATTATTTACGATTCGCAGTGAAGAATATGTAAATAAACGTATGAATTGATTTCGTAACATAACTTGTTATAACTAACTGATAACTTGTTAGATGTATATTACACAAACTAGAATTTTATTGATTAATATTTTAAACATTGCGATGAATATTAGAATAGCTTAATATTCGAATATTATAGAATTATTTATTATAGGGGTTCTTGAGGTTTTGTTTTGTAAAAGAGTAAAATAAAGTACAACTTGTTCGTTAATTCCATAAAAAAAAGTACGTAAAAAAAAAACAAAAAAGACAAAAATTGAAAAGGGGGTCGGATCTAAAGATTCGGTTCTAGCAAAATATTTTAAGGGTTCGGTTCTAACGTTCGGTTCTGAAGTCAAGAAAGCAGCGGTTCTGTTCGGTCCGATTCCCCGGTTTAAAATATTGCTATAAGTAGTCATTACATCTTAAAGTACGAAATTCACTGCTCCAAAGCTATATCAATTTTATTGCTAAAAGCTATAAGTTGAAATTACACACATGAAAATTATATAAATTTAATCTCGTGATAATATATATTTGGAAATAAGTATATAATGCATTAAAGACAATACATTGGAATTAGAACACAAAATACTAAAAGAAACCGCATGCTACTATAATACCATAATCTATATATTCTATGTGATAAATATATTTGACCGAGAAAAATGTCTATTCCATGACAATAGACTACTAACGTGAACCATTATAATAAAGATATCTTTATGTGCATCAAATAAAAAATTATTTATAGAAAATTTTCAATAAATTATCAACACTGTGGTAATGACAACTCGACAAAGATTTTTTTTTTTTTTTACTTTATCTCGTTATGAAATTACCTTTCATAAAGGAAATGGTCTAAACGCTTATATGGGAGTATATGACAATATGACATAAAATTTTATATGATATAATTCGATTTTCAATAAATTCTTCATAAGTAGTCATATTTTGCTTTTTTCAAAAGCTTCAGAAGGCTTTCTATTTGCCTTTATTATTAAAATACGTTTTATTGACTTTTCTTTCTTTACCAAAAAATCACATAAATCTTATATGTCATAGTTAGCTATTTGCACTTTACAATTATCTCATAGACGTCAAAAACGCTTCCATTATATCAAAAAAAAAAAATTATAAAGGAGGTTTTCGATATTAATGTATAAAGGAGTAAAATAGTAGCCTTTATTTCAAAATGGTATTAATATAATGGACTTGTTTCCGTTCTTATCGATTCATCTGTCATAAGTCTATAATGTTAAATATAAATTAATACTCTCTTAATAATATATTGATGAAGTTGTTGATATATCAACTAACCAAAAAACAGTCGAAATGTGTATAAATATATGAAATACGTATGTAAGATAAGATTGTTTTCCATAAAATATGATGTGATCGAGTGTATAAATGATGGATTTATTGTAGTATATAATACACTTTATAATTGAGATTAGGGTTTAATATGGTGTATTCAAATCATCATTGTACATGTACATATATATTTAATATAAACTAGATAATTTTGATAATTTCATTAATTTTGTGAATAAATTATTCGACTATAAGATAGGATTCTACTTAACATTCTATTTCATAAATAGTTTTATGTCCTAAGCTTGTTGATATCTACTTCATTTTTGAGAAATAAAAAAAAAATAAGAAATAAGAGAGAGAAAATAAATTTTTTTTTTTTTTATTTCAATGTTTCTCAGGAGTTAGTGGTTGAATATTGGTAGTCAATATATTAAAAAATGCAACATTTTATATTCGTTAAAATATACATGTTTGATTTTTAAATATTTCATTGTTGGATCGTGAGATTTAATTCTATGGTGGAAGCCCACATTTTTTTTTTGCTTCTTCCGCATTTTCTCGAAATTTAGTGAACGGATTGAAACCAAAACATATATTTCTTCAAAGGCACAAAATTCTGCGTCTATTGGTACCTACATCAATCTCAAAACCCTGAGAAAAAGACGTATGGAAAAAATATTGTTTTGATTTTTTTCTTATTTGGCATTCTTAACGAAAATAGAATAGTGTAGGTACCAATCCATTGTTGATATTGAATTTGAATATTTTCGATAATATTTTGTAGAAAATGTAAAAAAAAGAAAATATTTTCCTATTTCAAAAATATTTTCCTATTTCAAAAATATGATTTTATATATATTATTACCTTTACTTTTATAATATTGTTTGTATGTACTAATATATTCGTATTTGTATTGTAGAATTTATTCTCCATAATATGTTGTTTTCTTATTTGCCATAATGTTAAATGTCCTTTTACATTATATATTTTTTTTTTGATTCCAAAAATCAGACAAATAGCTTTTTCTTCTTATAGAATGAAACGAAAATAAAAATCAAAAATCATTCGTTTTGTTATGACTTGAACAATTATCTATGATATTGATGTATGTTTTTTTTTTTGGGATATATTTTGACTTTTGATATATAGGTGAAAGAGGCGTGCAGTGCTAATGCTCATAGGCCAATATAGGTCACAGAAATAAATAAAAAAAAAAAAATTAAGTTGAGATTAATAATGGCAAAAATATGGAAAGTATAAAAATATGATCTGATATTACTATTATAATAGAAACTTCTAAGCCTAAGCAGACCTTCTCTTATATACGAAGTAAGGATTACACAAACTTTCTTTATATTTCAGATCAGACAGTTCTACTACAAAGAACACTCGTACCAGCATGAAGAGATAATATATATTTCAGTGAAATGTATTATAATTTCTTTATCGTAATTTCTATTATTCTACAAAGTATTTTGTAAAGACTATGTCCGCAGTTTACTCTATATTCCATACAATATTATCTAGTATTAAGGTGGTCCAAAAATCAAAAGAATATCGAATAATGTAAAGGTAAAGATAGTACTATAGTCCTCAAAGTTACCTATGCAAAATATGGACTGGATTGAACAATTTGAAGTTGAAAATTCCTGATTCCTGATTCCAGATTTCCCTATTCCCTTTTCCAAAAAAGATAAGTTTATATAATATTTTCAACTTTAAAATAACATGATTTCTAAATGAATTGTCCCACAGACACCAAATTTTTACTGCCATTTTTTGGGTCCCTTAGACAATTTTTACTATTAAAATATTTTTTATACTTGTAATAATTTAATCACAATTATACAATAATTTAGTAACACTACACACATTTTAAAATTTTGAGATAAATCGCTCTTGAGCCTGAACTTCAAATTGTTCAATCGAAGTCATGTTTTACATAGGTAACTTTGAGGACTAGTACTAAGCATCTGTTAAGCAACAAGCCCGACATTTTTGGACCAAACTAATCTAATAGATTTCTCGTTATAAGGTTATACATACTTATATGTCCTGATTCTATTCCAACAACTCACATGAAGAATAAAGAGCAGAAATAAGTAAATGTTTATTATATTTAATTTACTTTTAGTGACCTAGCAGAATTGTTAAATTCTATTTCTATTTACTATTCCACGTGTGAGCTATAAAAGCATAGAATATATATATTATTACTGTTATATGTATTCCTTGGTCCAGAACCTCTGTTATACATTATTTATTATTCTGGATATATACAAGTTAAATATATATATATATCTATTTCTTCTATTTTATTTAGACACAGGCACAACATCTCATATGTGTTCGTTTTTGTGAAAATTAGTTGCTAATGAAAGGTAATAATAACAGAATATAGAGCATAACGTGTTTGATCTGTAATTATTTTTGTTATTGCGATGGTAATGTTATTAATGAAATAAAATCCTATTAGAGCTTTTATTTGTATTTGTATGTGTGTGTGTGTGTTACATCATATTTTATAGAAAACAATCTAATCCGACCTAAGTATATTAATTTTAAATGAACAACATAGAAAATTAATACTGATAAAGTTTTGGCATTGATTATTATTTATACACCCCCGCATTATATTTATTGTAAAATCCTTAATGAAAAACTATTTATCAGCCTATAAAGAAAAAAAAACTCATATAAAGTATACTGCAAAAACCCCTTCAATTAAATATGTTATCTGTTATCGCAGTAACCGGTCCAACCCTCTGAAAACTTATCTTAAACTAATTTTACCTGATTACGGAGGCTGTTCATATTAATACAAGTATTATTTTTCTCATGGTGCATGCTTCTAGATCATGTATCAATAAATTTTCATTTCTACATAACGTAGGTTAATATTTAATATATTGACGATACCATTATGCGTATTCCTAAATTTCATTATCAGCTAGTTTAAGATAGAAATATGAAATCGCTTTTAAATGTAAGCATTTAATGAGCAATTACTTTGATTGTATTCTCTTACAGAATGTGTCATTTTAATAATAAAATCTCTATGTTTAATATAATGTATTTAATCTATTGTATAAATAAATCAATGCCAATAAAATACACTTCCTATAATAGTCAGAGTAATAAAATTGTTCAATATTCTTAAAGGGTATACACTATACACATCACCGGAAATAATATTACATCCCTAGTGTATTTTATTTTCAAAACAATTTTGACATTAAATAAATAACACATACAATAAGGTGGTTCGTTTTTAATTTTGTCTTTTAATTTTGTCAATTCTGGCTTGTAGAAAATAAGAGCAGAAGCTCACATTGTATGTAAATAAATGACACAAGTATTTTATGCCAGCAGAAAATCTAGTTCGTTTGAGCAAAAATAAAAATTGTTTCTTTTTGGACCAAAAATTATCAGCAAAATACTCAATAAAACATGCCTTTCAGCTATCATTTTTGGAAATTGATTATAACCAATTTAGTTACTCTGTCATGTGAGAGGGGTCTAAATTTTTAAATACTTATAGACGAATGAACCATTTTAAATATATTTGTGTCAACTTAACTCTAAACTCATCATATTATGTGAAATATTTTATTTTCTGTATTACGATTACATCAGGTATATTTATTACTTTCCAACTGAATGAATAAACAATACAAAAAATGTGTCTTTTTCAGAAAAATTACAAAATAAAAGTAGAATGGAAAAAATAAATAAATAAATATTTTCAAGTTTGTCTCGGTAACAAAATAAAGTATCACAGGCAACTCAGTGCATTTCAAAATCATTTTCTCTATGTGTCAGATATGCTCAGATATGCTCAGATATTCTACTTATATGTATAAATAATAAATATATATGTTGTTAGAGTTTGTAATGCATGTTATCTACTCAAAAAGACTATATTAGAGCTATCTGTTTTGCGTTTTAAATATATTGTTATATAACATCGAAATATTATTATGTCATGATGATGAAAATATTTCTAATAGTTAATATATATGCAAGCAGATAGTATTAAGTATTTATTTATTTATATACACTTTGAGTTTGATGAATAAAAACGATACAAAAGATGTATAGATTACAAAAGTTTTAACATTACTTACCTGAACTGCGTTATGTATCACAGTTATAAAATGTACACTCTTAAATATGATATTAAGAAAATTACCTAAAATATTTATAGCGTTCATCAAATCCGGCTGATACTTTTACGGAAGATACATTTAAAAGTTGTGAAACGTTTAAGAAGAAATAAAAAATATGAACATGGACGGTGTCGCGGTAATAACAGCCCAAATTTTTATTTTTCAATTTTAAATCGGTTTTTTATTCATTTTAGTCAAATTTATTGGTGTGAGTTACATTTTTGAGCGCTATTTGGAGAAAAGGTGTGTCCTAGGACAAAATTTAGAGTATATGAGAAGAATTTAGAAGAAGTCTTTCATTCCATATACTGCATATTTGAGCAATTCTACACCATCTGAATAAGTGGTGTAAAGTTGATCTGGATAAATGACATTTCTGCTCTATATAGATCAGAATCCATACACACCTTGTTGTTTGTTGAGAATGCCATGTATGCTACAAAAACTTTACTAGTATTGTAAAAGAAATGAGCGGAATCTATCGAGATCAAGAGCAAGAAAAAAAAACAAAAAGAACACAACTATGGTTCAAGTTTAATAAATCTCAATATACACAATACACATATGTGTATGAAATGCATGTACAATTGTACACTCAACTCAAGTGTATTCCAGCGTATTATTTTGTCTTTCATTTTTTCCATAAATCGACTGTAATATTGTGTAATATTGATGTAATATTACATGAAATATTACAGGTAATATTAAAAAATTATAAATTTCATGTAATTTTAGATGCATATTTCTCAGTAACGTTGCCTATGATTAGTACTAGAAATTTCATATAATATGCATTACAATTCATCATACTCTGATCTGATTTTAGATTGCAAATACTTGTAAATGATTAGATGGATAGCTAGAGAAAAAGTAAGGTATTTTACCTAAGTTCGACACTACGCATAACTTCGGTACTTCCAACTTTTAACCACTTTTTCTACTCATTTAAACGTTTTATTTTGTTTTTGCGTATTTCAGCGCCATTTATCTAAAATATTCTATTGATACAATCTATAATATCAATAATAATCATAGTTAATGTAGTTATAAAACAGAAACACAAATTCAGTGAAATTAGATCATTCTTTTTCTTTCCATTTAACAAGAACAATCTCATCGTTCAGAGGAAATAATTTTTTAATTTTTCCTAAAATATATATAATTAAAATTTTAATAATAATATGATATTAATAATTATTTGTTTAATTAAAATGGGTGCAAAAGTTAAGTTGTAAACATAATTATTTATTTTTTGTTTTTGCATGCAAAAATACATAAACATTATCAGATTATATAGGTACCTCTAAATTTCAATGTGCGTAGAAAGTAATATTAGTTTTAAAGTAAATTGTCACAAAATATTAATATTTTATATCGAAGTTAAACAAGTTACATACATTTTTACGTATGCATAACGTCGGCACCTTATTTTTTGGTTATATTTATTAACATACATTTTTTTTAAAAATAATTTCTTTGATTTTCTTTATATTTGTACTATCAGTACTTATCTGCATAATATTAAGAATATTGTATTAAATTTACTTAATTAACATTTAAAATTGCATGTGCCGAAGTTATGAACAATCTAGACCTTTTGAAATGTTCATTTAATTTAAATAAGTCTTAATTAATTGCAACCATAACACGAATCCCGTTTAATATTAATTATTTGAAATATCTAACGTTTAACAACAGTCATCTGTTGAAATATGAATTTATGGCAGCAATTTACACTTAATAATTGTTATAATTTGCCGAACTTAGGCAAAATACCTTATCTCGTCAATAAAATAGTGGTGTTTGCTACTACGGTTCAATATTTCATATCCAACAATTATTATGACATTCCCACTCTATAACCAAAACTAGTTTAAATTGGGTGATGATTTGAACATATTTCAGTAAAAGTTGCTATTTATGATTTTAATTAATTAATTATATTTATGATTGCAAGTATTACAATAATTTAATATGCTCATATAAACTTAACTTCATTTTCCTTTAAAAAAATTCAAATTATCACTATAATAAAAAAAAACTCGTAAATAATAATTGTCAGTTGCTGAAAAATTACAATAATTGTATCTCACAAAAATCTCATGTTAAAACAAAAAATTAATGAATAAAGAATTGAATTGAATTGACAATAATTTAATACTAATAATGTCTGAAGAAATTTCAAACTATGTGTTGAAAGTTAAACTCGACTGCAACAAATAAGTGTACACTTTTCAGGCGTAAATATGAATAAGGTTTCATAAAAGTAATGCCAATTAATTTTTCTTAAAAACATCAATGTGCGCTGAGTCGTAATAAATGATATTCATCACATTTCTGTTGCATCATCGCAATATACATTTGTAAAATTGTAAAATGTATAATAGAGAATGAAAGTTCGACCGGATGTTTGTTCTAAAGAAGAGAAATAAAAATTAATTAGAGTGCAACTTGTTTTTCTTTTAATTGCCTCGTTATTCTTATTAACATCAACATATAATACAAAAATAAATAGAAATAATATTTTAATAATAACATACTTATATAAATTAAATAGAAACTAGTAAATGTCGTCTTATTTGCATTGCAAAGCAAATAAAGCTTAAAAAGAATAATTATAATTAAAAGACAATCTTTGAGCAAAACAGAATTTAATTTGTTAATTTAATTTTTTTCTTGGCTTGATGTTTAATATGAACAATAATTCATATAAAAGCAATAGCAATCCAAGATGGACAAACTGGTATTTTAACAGTTATACGGTTGACTATAAAACTTATATCCGTTCGACTTCTGTTATAACTCCTTATAACGTTTTATCAACGTCACAAGCTTATAACAAGATAACATTTTTCATTTTTGCTTTCTTATGAAAAATAATATACAGACGATGAAAAATTAAGAGAATGAAATGCATTAGAGCGAGTGGGATATAACATATAAACACCTAAAGTGCGAAGAGCTTATAATTCTTTTAATTTATTACAACGTCTGTATGTAACACCATATAGCAATGTTATGCAGCTACAGGCAATATAAAAAAAAATTATCGTGTTTTATTCAGAATTATAACCAATTAATGGTTATTTTAATAGAAAATTCTAAAGTTCATAGTGTAAAGACAAACTCTTGATCTATAAACATTAAGCCAATAATTTTGTGAAAAATAAATTAAGAAATTATGTCATTACATATCACACGTGTTGAAACAAGTTATCAATGGATTGGTATACGATTTCATTTTTATGTTTTCACCACTTCTGCGTCTTTTGGTATATTAACCATTAAAATCCGACCATTCAATCCAGAGATCCAGAAAAAAAAATGTGCAAAATCAGAACTGTTTTTTTTTTGTTAAATGAAGTAAAACAAAATACCATGTGCAATAAAATTGTTTTCGTGAAAATATACTTGTATACGAAAAATTGTAGATTGTTAAAAATAAATAAGCTTTTTTGGTATGTTTTCATACCATGATACAATAAATATTATTTATTGTATCATGTTTTCATACCATATTTTGTCTTTGGTATATTTAATCGTTCGTAACTTTATCATTTTATCGATTCATTGTTCACTTGCTAAATAGTAGACGTTAAAAAATGTATCAATTTGTCGAAAAAGTCGGTGTTTTAACGATGTTTTACGATAAAAATTAACGATTTTAACAAATTGGTATTCTAATTTTAAATCGATAAAACTTGAATCGCATTTTATTCGATTTATGATTTATCGACGAGAGATTAGAATACTGATTCCTTAAAATCGTTAATTTATAACGTTTTATCATTTTATCACTTTATCATAACACAATTAGAATATGGCTGCTGGTAACGATGTTACAGAAACTCAATAAAGTTTTATAATAATAACTTTTTAGTCGTAAATATAGTCTATATGTATAATACAGAGTCTATAGACCGCTTGCAAACTATGCGCAAAATTTTCCACGTGAGGCACTGTTGGCGGTTGTTTCAAGTTTCACACACAACATACGGGATAAGTTTTCCCTAAATCGAATACTTAGGATATATAAAAGTTAAAAATAATCTTAATCAGCATTTGTTTTCTTTGTGGCAAACACAATTGAAAGGAAAATATTCCATAATCGAAAATATCACATTCCATATGATTTTGCTGTATTTCTATTAATATATATGTTCATATCTGAATATCTTTATTTGCAATGGACATAACAAATATGTATAATCAAATTCGAATTCAAAGAATTTAATATAAACGCAATCACATTATTTACAAGTGAAAGGATTGCATATTACATAATACATAACGAATTCTAATACAGAATATTATACAAATCATCATATTTCTATATACGAAACATACGACGATTTATTTCTTATTCAATTATTATACACTTCATGGAAATTTATGGTTTTTCATTTTCAGTCCCGGTGTGTCAATTTATATATATTATGGGTTGCTTTGTATATTACCGCACAATAATCCAGCATATAAAATAAGTTAATATTATTGTGATATAATACGATATGCGGTGAATATTTTCATAAATCGAACATAATATGTTGAATGTGATTCTTTGATATTGAAAAGTACAGATCTACACTTTTACGACACTTAAATACTCGTAACTCTTATTTTATCATGCAGTAACTCAACAAAATCCTATTTATATCTTCCCATTCCAAATTACTATTACCATTATTATATACACATTTTACAATCCATATAGTATGTTACGCATATTATATAGAGTGTGCCAACAAAATGTCTACATTATTTATAAATACATATATGTATTTGATATACTTATTGCTTATATTTTTCTTTTGATATAAGACATACTTTGACGTAAATGAGATAAAGTGGTTAATAAAATGGTATATTTAAAATGATCTAAAGATCGTATAAAAAGCTTCAACAATTTTTTTAAAATAAAGAATGATAAATTTTTATGAAAGATCGTTTCAGAAGTCAAAACAATACTTAGTCTTCGAGTTATAGTCAACTCAGTCTAACTAATCTCTTCATAGAAAATTATTCTATCATTTTCGTTTTAATTTAATACGTTATCAAATTGAGATTTTCGCTAAGACACCCTGTACTGCATACCATTTTGATACGTTTAAAAGAGCATATTATATTAAAATATAGGTTAAGATGCCGCTGTTTCCATTTTACTTTGCTCTCGTAAGAATGCGTTGAACGAAGAGTAGTAGTGGTTTAATATATATTCATCTTCTTTATTTGATTTTTTTTTGGCTCTTGGTAAATCATTGAATAATAAATTCACTGCCAAATCTTAAAGGTGTGCGTAAGTACCTACGACCAATCTATCTATCTACAATAAGGCTCTGATGTTAAATTAACTAATTTGTCTTTTTCCTCAAAATTTGTTTCAGGAATGGAGGGTATGGGAAAATGTTCTATTGGAGGTCAACAAGAACATTGTTCATCGCGTAGCAGTTCTGGTGGTAAGTTTTAAACATTTTATTTAAAATAATTTTTCTAACAAACTTAATAGGAGATACAAAACGACAATGTAAAAGTTTTGGTTTTCATTTGATGGGAAGGGGGAATAGGCTGCTTGATATAAGGATGGATTTATTAATTTATTGCTTCAATTAATTTATATACAATGAACTGAAAGTAATCGAGGCGGTTTTGGTTATGTTAGTTCGAGAAAAGGTAAATACAAATACGAAGAATTTGTGTTTAATTTTGGGAAAACATTAGAATTTGATGAAACATATTTTAACATTGATTAATTTAAATTAAAAGACAAATCATTTGCATTTTCCCATATATTATATATAATTAAACTTTATCTCTGAATAATGACTATATATTGTCCTAAACAATACGCAAATAATTGAAGTTTGATATACATAACAAAATTGTCACTAATTTAATTGCTTGATGTTACTGTATTCTGATTTCGATGTCAACCGGATGCTATATTAATTTTACAATTTTAATAAATATTTGAAATGTTTAAGTACAAATAAAACAAACTACAAATGGATTGGTACACGACTTCATTTTTGTTAGAAACAAAAAAATTGGAGCAAAAATATCCCTTTTTCCAAAAGAACAAAATAAAATAAAATAAAAGGATGGCAAATTTGACCGGATTTCTAAAGGTGCACTTGCAAACAAAAAATACAAAATAAAAAATTTGACAAATCAATACTTGATTTTCATCGAAAGTGAAGTAAAGTATGAATCATCAGCAAGGTTTCAATTTCACCCAACTAGGATAATTTACCATATTCAATAAACTTCGTTAATTTTATATAAAATGAGACTACAGTAGGTCTCCACGAAAATTGTTTTAGTAGAATTACATATATATTTTGAATATTGGAGATTTTACTCATATTTATTATTATTAATTTTTCATTGGGGGAATTAATATAAGCTCAAAAAAATCAATTTTAATATAAATAATATTGATAATAATCAATAATATTTAATACTATTTTCAAATTAGTTTTTACACTTGTTTTATTTAGCATTCATTTTAGTGTTTAGTTAATAAATACTTTTTTTAATTCTACTGAATATTTTCAGTATATGCTTTTGAAGAATATTAGTTAGCATAAAATACTTAGTACGTATTTAAAAAGAATTTATTAGCATAAAATAATTAGCGTCTATCTAGCCAGCGGAAGCTTTGTAAAATCATGATGCTAGATGGGCAGCAGTTAGCCAGTGGTAAATTTTGCAACGGTGGTTGGCAAAGTGATTGAAGAGTAGTCAAAAAAATATCTTTAGTTGGAGAATTAGAAATTTACTACCGGTAATTTCAAGACGGATTTCTTAGTAAGTGAATTAACTGCTATAAAAAATGACTTGGGTTCGAATCCCACTTAAACTAATTGAATATTTTAAATTTCTCAGGCGTTTGAAGTCCTTAAATAGATTCAAATATAACTACTTCATTTTTGAAAAAAATCAAGTAACTATTGGTTTCAAAAAAAAAATTTTGGTTTTGTCTTTTTTTTACCTAACAAAAATGAATTGCTGCTTTTTTCATGCTTATTTTAACATCTGGTTGCATGTGCAACTCATATATATCAAGTTATGTCTAACCAACGTTGTTTTTTTAAATAGTTGACCAACGGTTGCAATTAGTAGCTTTCTGTAGAACTTCTTTAAGCTTATGCATGCGTAACTTGACGGATTTATAATGCGTGAAATTAATTAATTGTAGAGCGAGATGAAGGTATACGAATTAAAACGTCGCGTGCCATTTGATCAAAACAAGATTACTATTGCAATGAAATTCGGTGGGGTTACAGTTTTATATTAAATTGGCATATACTCAATACTCATTCATAGCGCATCATATCTAATGAAGTACTTTTTCGATCGTAAATTTAAATTTTCAAAAAAAAAAAAAAATTATATGATATAATAATAATAACAAAGAATAAGAAACTTTACCTTTATAACAAAATCAGTTAAACATAGCCGCTGCTTAAAAATACATAAATTTAAAAGGAATAACCGTTCGCAAGAAAGTTAATTTTTCTTTGATGATTTTATGTTTACATTTACCTTGCCGGATATTTCATTGTTCCATTAAGTATATATATATTTGGAAGAGCATTTTCAAATGTAATTTCTAAATCTGACTCGAAACATTTTTTGTATATAAGCAGCAACTGATGAGCTCGATACTGTTTATTTTATATAATGTTATAATTGGATGCAGCAAACAATAGATACAACGTAATATTGTTTTAATTACTATCATTTTCGTTTAAATAAAATTATAATCTATGGCATTCAAGTTGATACCGTTGAAAAATACAATAATATAAAAATAATAATACAAGCGAGCTTCGTTTGGGTATTAATAATTTTTTGATACATTTTTTATCAAATAAATCTATTAAATAATTTTTACCCTGAAATAAGTAATTTGATATTTTTCACAATTGTTCTATTGAAACGGATATGATTTCTATTATAATTTTACGATGGAAACTGACTGAACAATTTGTAAATTTTAATTTTTTTCTCACCTTTAACCCTTTAATGCCTGCAATCAAAATGGTGATTTGGAAAAATCGACCATAATGATTACAGGCATTAAAAGGCTA
>JAABKK020018886.1:0-19271 GCA_011634745.2 Catotricha subobsoleta | reverse complement strand
CGGTTCGAACCGGTTAACCGAACCGAACCTATATGTTTAAAAATTTCCTGAACCGAACCCCGAACCGAACCGAACACGGGTGGGGTTCGCATTCCCTGATTGCAATACTCAAGTCTGACAAAAAAAAATGGAAAAAACATACCTAACAAAGAAATAAATTAAAGTAAAAATATTCAGAAAAATATATATAAATGTAATTTCAGCTTCTCCAATATCGGTAAAATCACCGAAAATTGTTTAGTGGGTATAGTATGATTTCCACGTTTTACAAAGTACGAAAACGCGGATCTTTTCGCGGTTTATTTATAGTATCTTTGACTTTTTCAATGAATAATACGTATGAACTATGTATTGTAGTTTTTGAAAGTTTAAAATTTAGAACATTTCATATGAAAGCTGATTAAAAATTTAGTATAATTTCAAGAGTACAGAAAGTAAAACATAAAAAATAAAAAAAATGAAGTAGTAAGTACTTACCTACGAACATATGTGATTTAAAATTTAAAATATGAATTTATTTGTTGAAATATAATAAAATATAAATAAATAAATAAATACTAAATACTAAATATTCACGAAAATTAACAATCATTCTCCTATTTTATATGTAGAATGTCTTTTATATAAACGTGTCAATTATCTAGACGATAATCGATGGTTGAGCCGGTAAAAGTAAATAATAAATAAACTTTTTTTTGTAGTTTTGTATCTTAAAGAATATTTTAGTGTTAAAAATATTAAATCCCAAAACTTACTCATATTGCCTACACACGTTGCTCACAAAAGTAGTATAAGTTAGGATGATAATTCGCCCTTAGGAAGAAAAAGTCACAAGAAATTGGCAAAATGTCAACATTTTTCTTTTTCCATCAAAAGATCTCCTCTTATGAAAAACTCGAAAGAAAAAAAAGATTCTGATATTTTGAAAAAAAAAAAATGATGTTCGCAAAAGTATTAGAATCTCACGATTCGCGGAGAAAACACAAAATATCGACACACACTAAGTATGTCGATGACGATGAATTAAAAATGGCAAACTTTGGAGCCAAACTGGAAGTAGTAAACATTATCCATTCGGCCTAAAATTTAAAACCTATTGTAATGGCATCGATCTGTTGCCAAAAACCGTATAGCGTTTAAAAAATAAAAATGTGACGAAATAATTATCACCCTGATAAGTATGTATATTAAATAAAATAAAAATAAAAACTTTAAAATTTCTCTTCTGAAAAATTTATAAAAGTTTTAATGCGCTATAAGCCATCGATATCACAGTTAATATGGATAACATTTTAAAACATGTAATATGTGTTCCGTAGGTTTTTCAATATTTCGTGTTTGAGGAATTTAATATAAAACTAAAAATAAGATTGTGTTCAATCTTTAGCACCTCCATAGTTAAACTTTGAAATTTCGATGTTTTTTCATTGTGCTTTTTTTTATAATTTAGTATTATTAGAGTATTTAATCCCTCTGTTTGTTAACATCTAAAAGAGATTAAGTACATTTTTATATTTTAAAAATATTTCGTATGTGATGAGATATTATATCTCATTTTTTGCTACTACGTTATTTTCTCACGATTTTTCTATTATGTGTATAATTGGACATGCATTACTACCATCATTGATCTAAATAATGTACTTTGAATATTATACTATTTTTATAAACAAACCACAAATATCAGTGTATGTAATTATATTCTAATTATTATATAAAGTAATATATATTTACATTTAATATATTATATTAAATTTTGGGCAATATAGCTTATATTTTAAGAAAAAATTACATGGTAAAATTATCCTATATTGTTAACAAACACGCTGACGTGTGTGCTTGACTTCGATCATAACAGACTGCACGTGCAGATAATTCCATACCCATCGCATTTTATTATGATGTACACAAAATACATATAACTAACCATGTCACTTCCATCACCATCGATAATTTGTAGTCACTGTTGGGTATAAAAGTGGCTAAAGTTTACGAAAAAAAAAAACCAACAATAAAAGGGACGAAAATTAAGATGTTAACATTATTTGAATGATTTGTGTAAAGAAGAAGTTGTTTTATAATAATAAATTGGAAATTAGCATAAGTATTGAGAAAGCAGACGTTAAAAAGGAAAAAATAACAAAACCGTTATTCTTAATAAACGGAAAATTATTTTGGAGGTGATTAATTCTAAATCTTGAACAAGTATTTGCATTGAATTTGTTTTTTAAATGCTATAAGTTATAGAAGTTGAGAAAGGAAAGGTTCCGGTAATGTTTGTTTCATAATTTTGTTGCTAAAGAAATATGTAAATATATGTGCATCAAATGAAAAAATATTATAAAAAACTTTCCTACAAAATAAAGTTCATCGATTTCATATATTTTACAACAATTCTGTTTAAAGAAAAGACACTTTCTCAATACCAACACCACCTGTATATAATATGGAAAGCAATATAGGTATAACAGAAATTTTCCTATAAGCATAACCTAATCTACTTGAGTAAAAGCATAAAAATAATAAAAGGAATCATGAGTGTAGAAAATTCTACACAATCAGCATTCAGCAATTACGTTCGTTCTGTATATATTATTTTTATTATATTTTCTAATCTTGCAAGACCAAAAAAACATAAAAAAAACTACTCGATAAAATAAAATGCGTACAGCTACAAATAATACAAACGCAATATTGGCTTATAAAATCTAGATGGCTATGTTGGTAGATTTTCCTCATACAAACAATGTTACGCTCAAGCATTCACTTGAGTTGAGAAAACATTTGTGAAAACTGTTACCTCAACCCACATAAAAATTCTGTGAAATGGTATTCTGAAACAATATTTAGAGAAGAGAACTCAATTGCCCTATAATGTGTAATGTGCGCTCGGGTAAAAATTAATATTTGTGTTATGACATTCTATATATTTTCATAGCTAATAATAGGCATTGTATAGTACATATATAGTAATATCTACTTTGTATTTCACACTAAATTCCATACTGAAGTGCATTATTATTTTTATATATATTTTATGTATTTGAATTCAAATATGATAAAAAAAAAATGGTGTGTAGAGATATTACGACATAATATATAATATCTAGCTTAATACCTGCCTTTTATTGGACATTATGATATAACCGAAGACTATGAACAATTTTAAATCAAATTAATCTATATTTATCTAATTTTTTATAGGATACTCTAAAGAAATAAAATCAACAAGAGAGAGATATGCGTGCTTGTAATAGTGATAAGTAACGATAAATTCATTCGGTAGTTTGTTTTTTGTTGATACAGGTACACTTAGGATAATTACATCCAGTAGAGAAAACTATAAATAAATTTATTTATTACTCAACACACTTATGTTCCAGTTAAAGGTTTCTGAGTGTTGTAGGGGAAACCGGGGCTAGTTGACTCATTTTCCATTTCGAGAGCAGTAAAATATTTTTACAAAAAGGTTTTATTTTTTCTGAAAGCTTGGTCCTTTGGCTACATTATAGCTTCATAGATAACATACTTGCATACCTAACGAATAAAAACGAGGGGCCTAACAATTAGTTTTCACTAATAACAAGAAAAAAATTGCTAAAATATTGAGGTAAAATATTGTTTTTTTTTTTTAAAAAGACAAAAACATAAACTTTCTACATCAAACTAGAATGCAATCTGAATCGACTTATGACAGATCTTCAATATTTTCCTAACGGTTTTATATGTTCTTATCA
The DNA here is from genome assembly GCA_011634745.2 of Catotricha subobsoleta. Taxonomy (NCBI): domain Eukaryota; kingdom Metazoa; phylum Arthropoda; class Insecta; order Diptera; family Cecidomyiidae; genus Catotricha; species Catotricha subobsoleta. The sequence continues at coordinate 15,534 of JAABKK020018886.1, read as the reverse complement.
AAAGTTATTGGCAATGAGTCTACTGAGGTCCATTAACCCTGGTCACCTCTACGCCTTACCACTGTATATTTTCAATTCTTTTTCACTATCAAAATACTAAAAGTATCTTAACACAGGAATTGAAATTATTTTCACTCAAATTAAAAAATATTTAAAAAATAGTCAGTGGCTTTTGCACCACAAGTAGATTTTCAAATTTTTAGTATTGGCGAACTATATCCATAGAATCCAGGTGGCATTTTCACCTGAGGTTTTTGCTATTCTTAAGAATTATTTTTATTAAACATATATTTAAGGATTCAAAGACTTTTTCAAACTTTTTTACCATGTAAAACAGGCATTTTGGTTAAAGCCAGTTCGCCTCTGAATATTAAAATGAAATCTGTTAAGTAACATAATATTGCAATATCATTTAAATTCTATTTATTTGTTTTATTGTAATACGATTTCCGAAGTCAATATCATTTACTCAATCTAATGAATTACGAATACGTTTAGTATTATCGCCTTATAACATTAACAAGTCATCATATGCACACAATATTGGGCTTGAAATCTTCAACATGTATCAAATAAAATATTGTGACAGTACACTGACATCAATCCCTTAGCGAATCTTGTTCTGGTAATGTAAAGCACATCTGCCACAATTATTATATTCGACGCATATTTTTATTATGTTCACAAATAAATATGTGAATATATTCATCAACTTGTACATAAAGGCGAAAATATATGTGAAATGTTACCATCACATCGTAGGTTTATTGGGTGTAAACAATGATATATATATATACAATTATAGAGTAATGTACATATCAATTCCATAGAAATTGTAAACAAATTATTTTGAAATTGTGTTGTTACGCCTGATAGAACAAAAAATTAGTTTAGTTATTGGCATTGGCATGTTTTTTTGCATTCTGCATTTTTTTTTTCTGTGTGTATTTTCAAAATGTTGAACGTATCTGGTTTGCTAGATATGGACAATAAAGTAAAAATATTATTTTTATAAAAAAAAAAAATTGTAATACGGTTGCAGATAATTTTGTTAATTGGATTGACGCCAAAGCTTCTTTCTGAAAATTAATAAATTTTTAAAACATTTTTACCGTAACTGAGATTTGAAAAAAAGAATAAAAAAAATATAAATATAGAATTTAAAAAGGTCAGTCGTATTTATAAAATTCTAGACTTCTGTACTTACTTATTTCTTTGTATACAGCCGGTATTTTTAGGTGTTGTACAGCCTCTGTTATGTGGTCAATTATAGAAAAGACCTAATTGTCATTATCATATCATTATTTTGAGCCGATTGGTATTAGGATCAATAACAAATGCATTATTTTATTTATTAATCCAACATACCTTCAAACGTTAAGCTCAACATAATAATCAAACAGGTATTGAAAACTTCTATCAATCCAAAATTATAATTACTATAACTTTTATTTATTTATTTATTATTTAAATTAAATTCTAAGACGATATCTGAATATACTTTTCATTGTTAAACCAAAAAGTTTATCATGAAGGAACATTACCTTTTTTTTTTACAATGACATGATAATGTTTATCTTGTGTTAGTAACTAGCTGGAACAATTATTTAAGAAATATAAGTTACAATAGTAAGCTTTATGTGATGTGTCATTTTTGAAGATCTCTTCCATGAATTAAAACTTTTAACATAAACTTTAGTCAGCTTATTATAAGAAGAAAAAGTCGACTAACCGATATGGGTCCATGTGGGTTCTTTTAAGATTTACTAGTATAGAGTATAAATATAATCGTACCTTTATGCAAACTTAATAAAAAAGTATCTGAGATATTATCTCAGATAAGATAAAACTAGCTCAAAAACTGTCTCGGAAATTTTGCTTCAAGATTTACAATTATTGTAAAAAAAAGTCGTATAATTCATTCATAAAAATATTTAAAAAGTATTTTAAAAAGTATCTCAAAAGAATCTCAGATAAGATATAAAAATAAATATCTGATCTCATATTTATAAAGTAAGATATGAAGTGTCTCAAATGTATCTGAGATAGTTTTTGAGATAGTATTATCTTATCTGAGATATTTTCAAGTCTGCCCTTACGTGCAATATTACACATTATAAAGATTTCGGTTGGCTTATAAATTGACATTGGACTAGCTATATTGTATCGTTTTGTACATAGATATATATTTACTGTATATTTTCATAAATAAATAATTAATATAAGGTATTTATTATTTCTGGCTAAACCTTGTGTTGATTATTAAAATTAATCGTTGTGGGAAGTCACCTCAAAAATATTAACTCTTTTGGCGGGTAAAAGTAGATAGTTTGGCACTATTTTCTGTTTTTCTTCATCTGTCCATTCATTGGACTTCGAGAATGACGTAATCTGATTCCATTTTGCACTCAACTCTATAAATTAAAATTTCGATTTTTGTAAACAAAATCACTAGAATAGTAAAGCTAAAGCTAATGTTAAGGGTCGTCATGATCACCTCTGTTCTAATGCAAAATAAAATTCACCGAAATAACGTTTAAACATTTATTTTGCTTCATTTTTGCAAAAAAGTCTAAAATTTTAGATTATTGCTTCTTTTTTTTTGCTTTCTTAGCTCCGAAATCTTATCGCTGGTTTAATTACAGCCGTATGCCCATATGAATCACTGTGAATTTTAAAATATGCAGATTTTAGTTTATGGTACACGGTTTCTAGTTTCGCAAAACTCGAATTAAGTGCTTAGTTTTAATGAAACAGTGTATCAAATGATTGGAATCTGGTTTTGCTTTGAAGTATCACAATTGTCACAATTTTTACAAAAAAAAGTTTTCAACAAAATATCTGTTTCTTATCATTACCGAAAATCTTTATTTCTATGAAATAAATTCTAAATAGAAATATTCGGTATAATTCTGAAAATTAATTCATACACTCAATAAGAAATACAAAATGAAGAACAGGTATTATCCTATGTACTATTAAGTAGGTTGCAATACAAAAACCAGATGCTTCAACGACGAAGAAAAATAAAGCACGAATTTATAAAATATATTACCTCATCTAATACCAAATTCTATATAGCGATAACGGTACCATAACAGAAAAATCTTTACTATCTGTAATATCTATATGAATATACGAATGAGGCTTTGTGTTGCAAAGTAATTTTACGCACTGGTGAATATATGCCCCGAAGGATTGATATCCCTCTACCATTCCGTTTGTTATATTGTATATTATTTATATGGCGATGATGTATTAGACGACACATTTTTCGTTTTTTTTTCTTTATTTTTATTCGTAGAAATAGTGTGGTTGTCACTGTAAATCCATATCAGCAACATGCAACACCCTTAATGTAAATATTATAGAAATAGGATTCATTTATTTTTTTAATCGGTTCATCTCATATCGGATCAGATCTATCATTATCACAATATTTTTGTTTCAAATACGTTAACATAAATTCATTCTGTTCCTATAAATGTAGAATATTTGAGGCAATCCTATGATTTTTTAATTTTGAATCTGATTAATCTGAAAAAAATAAAGAACATTCAAATTTTATAAAAGTATGGTTAGAGAATAGAGGTATCTATTATGTTAACTGCAATCGACATTTTTAAAGAATTTTTGAAGTTCTCTTGAATAGAATGTAGTTTCCGTTTCTCTTTTTTTTGGAATAATTGGTAGTCTTCAATTTACTTTATAATAAGCACATCATTTAAAAGCATTTAAACTTTTTTTGAAATCTTTATATTAACATCAGATTTACAGTATCAAATAAATTTGTTTTCTACATAATAAAAATTATAAGTATTATTGCTCATATATCAAATAGTTTTTATTTCACACATGATCTTTTTTTTTTATTATTTATTTATTATAGTATTATAACTCTTGTTTCCATTCCAAGTAAATACAATTTGTTATAAATATACCCATATTAAAATTATAGTTGGTAGATTCATTTTTTTATAAGTCCTAACACCATCAACATTTGAAATTTTTCAAGCAGAAAATATTTCAACCTGATACCATAACATCATGAGATAAATTATAGTACGGGGAGATTATGGTCATATTAGAGGGTACGTAACTGACTGAATACGACTCGCACTGCTGCCTGCATCCGAGTCATCGTTTATGTATGAAAATAATAATTTATATTTTTTCCATTTTTTTTTTTTTGGGGTACGCACGCATTTATAAGCCCTTGCATTAGAAGGGAAAGTTTTTGATTTTATTTTTCTTCTGACTACATACGTCATAGGCCTACACAAATCTGAGTAACTAATAATTTAAAAGAAAAATTATTAGTACAAACCTTTAGTGTGCTGTATAATCGTTAAATTATCATAATTTTTATACATCAATTATAAAAATATAATTTTTATAAATAATGGTCGCAGAGTACTCAACAATAAACAAAATTATTATAATTTTACGATCAGCAATTACTAAATTTCAATATTATTTTTGTTTTAAGTTAAATTTAGTCATGTTTATTTATTTACATAATATATTATATATGTATAAGTATATATACTGAATTTTAGATATATCTGTTTATTTGCTTGATAATTAGTTAACAAAATACAAGTACCTACATTTTGTCAATAATATTGAAATATTATCTTCATTGATCATATTCTGATGATTGAGTTACATAAAAATAATAAAAAAATACAATAATTTATTTTTATATTTCTTGACATTTGGTGTAGGTTGAGTGGAAATAATAGATTGTATATAGTTAATCGTAAGACCATTGGTTTTTTTTTTTTTATTTTCACATCATTTTTTTTTTCAAGTGTTTGATAAATTGCATATAGCCAAAAAATGTTCTCGGAAACAATATTCCTAATCATTAATATGTCTATAGACTAAATTTCTATTTCCTATACACATATATTTATAAGAATATTTAGGATGTAATAAATGTGAATAAAACATATTTCTCATCAGTCTGTCAAAAAAAAAATTTAATGAAATATTATTGTATAATTTATTGTTGTTTGTATAACCGCATAGATGTTGAGTGTAGGTAGGTAGTAGGTATAAATTGTATGTACGGCACTCATAAAAACTTCTGGTAATTTTACTTGATATGAAATAGCATAGAAATATTATTGAGTGTTAAAGGGACTGTATTGTTTTAAGAAATTGATTATTAACTATAACATTCTCTTAAAACAATAGATACGAAAATTTCAGTGATAATATTTATGAAACTGAGATGAATATTATCAAATTTTCGTCTTTTCAGGCTGTCCGTTATCCTAAAACAATTATTTTTTTATATTTTATTGGTGCATAGTTGAGAACCTTTGATGAAAATCTAATTTGCTAAGAACAATATCAAACTTTATCAATTATTATTATTATTAGTCTTATGTGTAAGAATATTTCTTACAAATAATTCCAGAGTAAAATATGAAATAAATTTCTAACTATTTTTTTTTATACATAACAAGAACTGTAATGAATTCTAGATTTTATTCATGTAATTGTAGCGTATATGTTGTCAATAGATCGAACATGGGTGATTAGAAATCGATACCTCAATGATTGTAAATTTCCTCCTTTTCTCAAGAATAACTGGACCGATTAAAATGAAACCTTTCTATGGTTTAACCTGATCTGTAATTCAGTGGCTCAAAAGTCAAATAACTTATGGTGAATGTTGACCAGATTTAATCAAGGTCCATAAAAAAATTGTTTGAAATTGAAATGATAAGTTTCATTCATACATCTCTTTCTAATGGAATACAACTTCAACTTTCATGTATTGCACATTAATAATTTGAATTACTGGCTCGATATAAATATTTAGTCTTACCAGTTTCTTATTAACTTCCATGTGAATGAAAATTATTGTGTTGCACTAAGACCAATTACTCAATATAAACAAACAAAGATTGAAGGCATTATATTTTAAGTATATAGTTTTTATTATTTTGCGAATATATTATAATTAACGCTTTATCCAAAAGCTTCTTCTACACTGTAGATTAAAATAAATAATATATCCAATATGAAAGAAAACCACAATGAATTAATAGGTATCTTCAATTCTTTAGTCTATATAATATAATAATTGGAATATAGGTGGCGCATATATTTTGATATTATTTTATTTCTCTCTGGTATAGATTTACTAAAGCTTCATATTATATAATTTTATATTATTTGAAACGATCGAATCATCCCTTGAGCGTTGCTTTAGTGAGGGTTGTGTTTGCGAAACTTGTTATCTCACACCCACAATTTTCATTTCTATATATTCTGTGGTATTTTCATGTATATATAAAATGAATATTGTTATATAGAAATATATTTTATATATTATATTGTAGTTGTACACTTGTACAGACTACGAGAGACATCAACAATATTTTTATTTTATTTTTTATGAAAATATATAAAGGTACGGGAGGATATACCTATATATAGATATTTATAATGTTATAAACCTAATGGTATATTGTATACTAGCGTTGGTTATATAGAGATGATATTTAAATATAATAACCTTAAATTAAAAAAAAAAAAATACTTTGAATAGCTTCACATACAAATATATTCTTGTTAAAATATTAAATGCATGAGGAGTATGCTTTTATGGAACAGGGTCTGCTTTAAGGAAAATGAAAAATCACACTTTTTTGATCTTGGTTTTGAAGTGTTCAAAGCAAGCTTCTGCAAATTTTTCTGTGCTACTCAATTTAGTGGATTATAAATTACCAAAGTTATTAGGGTAATAATTTGTGTATTTCCATAAAAAAATATTCTCAAAAATTTTCAAAACATATATTTACGGATGTTCTAGCTTTTAACGTTTCAAAACCATCATTGAAAGTGTGCATTTATTCATCTGTCTTAAAACGGTACTGTTATGGAAGTTTATTATTTAGAATTATAGAATCGTCAAGTATCAAGTGTTTTAAATTAAAGCAAATATCATTTCTATTCGAATTGAAATCAATGTGAACTATAGAACTACATTCATGAATGATTCTCAAAGCTGCCAGCGCTATTTATGACACAATTTACATTTTTCTCATTCTCATTGAATTTTTAGTTAAAAATAAACAAGTGAAAGACTTATCCAATGGTAAAGAAACTGGTTAATCGTTGGCACTTGATCCAAACCTCTAAAAATAACTGCTTCTATCTTAAAAATTTATAATAGCGACTAGCGATTTGATTTTCTCTATTTTCAATTTTTAACATAGAAGCAGTTATTTTTAATGATGATTCTATAACGCAAAGCTTCTAACACCATTTTTATACATTCTTTTTAAGTTCTATTATATCATATAATTTGGTTGCTTTGTCTATATAACATTCAACTGATTTGTATACAAATATCAATATGTACTTAATCTTAAATAATAATCAAATTGCGATTATGGGAAATACTAGAACTTGTTAGAAAATCACACCCTCCTCAAAAACTGGTATGTATCACGATAAGATTTAGTATATGCGCACACTGCATATAGACAAGAGCAAAAAAAAAAAAAGAAGAAATAAAGAAATATGAATTGCATTAGGTAACCTTTTACATTTAAATCGTCCACGTGTCTGAACGTTTGCCTGATAAAAGTGTGTAACACGACGTGTTGTTTTCAGAATCATCAAACCTCACATCAAATATGTCATTTGCATTGAATTTCAGTATACTAAACAGGATGAATAAACTGAAATATGTACAAAATAAAAATTGTATATCAAATAGAGTTAATGTTTAATAGATGGAACACGCACAAGTTAGGATTAGGAGTAACAGTACCAGGGATTGTTGTATGTAATGTACTAATAAAATAAAATTATTTTTCTTTATTTTGTAATTTTAATGCAATATGTATAGGAAACTGAGGAAAAATACTTTCGGTTAGAAATTATTTATTTTGATTTTAATTTAAAGCATAGAGCTTGAGACTTTGGTTTTAATAATATACAATATTTCAACTGTAATGATCCACCAATGAAATGCGGTTATGCGCTTACATATACAAAATATTGATTCTTTGCTTATTCCGAATTCCGTTAGAAATTGTTGAACAAATAAAATTCAATAAAAAAATGCATTAAAATTGATTTAAATACCTCTAACAATTATATGTTTGCTGCCTGTAGTTCTAATTTCTATAATTTAAATTAGTTATAAGTTTAACAAGATTTTGGATTTCTCCTGGGAGTTTTTTCTTCCAACAATTTATTTTTACTTTTAATATTGTTATTATTTATTAATTCAGTACAAATTTCCGCTCTATCTCAGTCTCAAAGAAATAATTTACTAATTTACTAATTTACTAATTTACTAATTTACTAATAACGCAATAACTAATATTTTTAAAAATACATTAAAGTTTTTACAATTACTTCAATTTATAACACACATTACACAACCTAATATATATATATATAGCAAGTTATGTCTATCACATAACGTACACGATTCTATACTAGTCCCCTGACACAAGCAATAGTTACCTATTATTTTAATAAATTATGTTATATATTTGATATTCCTATTAATAACATAATTTTTTAAATACATATTGTATATAATTCTGCCTATAATTTATCCTATCACTCAGTTATGGTTCATGCAAGTTAAATATCAGATTCACAATGACACGTGTCAACACGTGCTACAGCATATCTGCACAGTGCATATTTTTTTTATTTTTACTTTTTGTAAGTTTTCATGCCATTGTCGGAAGATAACATTTCCTATTTTAAATCTTAATCCTTTTCTTTCCTTTTCAAACTTTTACCAGCAACATAGAGTACAAGTACACATCCGCCTATTTTAATATCATTTGGATAAAAAAAAAGTTAGTATTGCGCAAAATCTATTCATGTTTCATTCCTAATAAAACGTTCATATTTGTCAACATTTTCAAAATATTTGCAAAACCCAATATTTCAGTGTCTGGAAATTTTCATGTATTGTGAAAAATTTAGTTGAATAGATATTAAATTATAGTCTGCGACGATGAAGACATACCCCATAATATTATAATTTAAATAAAATCCCTTATGAAAATGTTTCGTTAAATAAACTTTAAAACATATTATAGAGTAAACTAAAATAAATACTTTAAAAATTTCACAAAATAAAAATAAATTTCAAAAATTTTAATTCCTAATGAATAAAATTGAGCTGATTGAATGGAACTAAAATAAAATTAAAGAAAATTAAGCCTCTTAATATACTGTAGTTTGCTTTTCTTATTAAAACAAATATAAATGCGATTTCGAACCCACCCTTTTTTATCAAACCAGATAGCATTAATATATAGCGAAATATTAAAGTTAAGTTGCAAAACGTCAGATAACTATTTCGATATGTGACCGCATTATAGAAATCAACTTAAGAAACAAACTTTAATACAAAAACTTGATAACAATAAAAAATAAAGCAATTACTTCAATTATTTCGCTTTTCAAATGTTAGGTATAAAACCCCTTATTACTATTTCTAACAACTAAAATTAAAACGAAATTTAGCATCGAATTTTTAGCAAATAAATTCTTTTACAGTTGGTTAGTTTTCTAATAAATGTGATTAAAAAATAGGCTTGAATTTTCAAAACGAGGCAGCAATTTAAAAAAAACCTATAATATGGTTATAGTTACTGACCAATTATTGAATGTATATCTCGCTTATTAAATGTATTACAAATTAAACAAATCATTTTTCTATAATTTTGAAAATTTAAATGAAAGAACGATCTCAATGAAATTAATATTCTACGAGTTTAAAAATAAAATAAAGGTATTTATTTATTTTTTTATGGTTTGATAGTCTCGATTAAAGGTAAAAACAATGTTTAGTTAGGTTAAAATAATGTTTTAAACAACTTAATATTTTCGAGAATAAAATAATATAAATTCAAATTTTTATAGCTATAGTTATTGTTATTACTGCCGCTATAAGTTAAAAAGGGACCAATGCCATTGCGAAAAACCGTATCTCATCAAAGAAAATATTTTCATGTTTTTATGTTTTTATCATCTATAACATTGCAAAACATTTATAAAATCAAAAAATGAAAATATTTTTTAGGGGTGATACGGTTTTTAACTTTGCATTGTCCCATTAACTTATATACTATGTGAAACTTTGTACCGCTGATTATCATAAAATATATTACAATTATATGATATACCTAAGCAAGAACATATAGTAAACATTTGAAAATATATGTCGCAATACTTTTAAGCTTTTTCAAACATTGAATTATCACCTATTCAATGGATAATTAAATTATGTTTGAATTTATATTTCAGTAAATACAATATTATTTACATTCCAATTTTCATTGATTTAATTTCACGTTTTTACTTTATTTAAAAAAAAAAAAAAGTATTGGTTCTTTATATTTTTTTTTGTCTACCAAAATGTGAAAAGTCGTCCATTGGTAGCTTTTTTTAAATTTATTTATTTTATTACGATCCTGAAGTTATTTTTTTTATCAATGTTGAAGTGTCTTCGCAGACTTCTACAGCAAATCCAAATATAATTATAGTGTGACGTATTGAAAATTCGCTCACGCAGTATGAATTTAATGAAATATCTTACTTTCTCATTCATTATGATAATTAAAAATTAATGAATTTTAATAAAAAAGAAAAATATTATTTATGATTTTTCATCAATACATTTGCCTGACCAATTTTCATGTGTAACATTTGCCTGAACTGAAAGTTGGCGCGGAAATTTGTAAAAAAAAAAAAAAAACTCTTCATGTTGACCTGTTTAACAATATAATAAAAGTTTGGTGAAATAATTTATGTAATTTCATCGTATTTTGAATTATGCGTAATTTTCTTTTGTTGTGAATTTGTGTGACATGATTTTTGAACATAGTTCTTGTTTCATACATTTGAGTAAATTTGATAATTGTAGCTTTGGGTGTTTATTTGAAATACGTAAATGAATGACAAAATATTGTATTTTAGTATTTAGTTTATTTTTATTAAAGACATGCTGTAAATTCAGATAATTGCGCCCCTAAATATTATTATTAAGTATTATCTACTCATACTCAAACATTTGGAAAAAAAATATATGGAGGTATATTCTTTGTCGAGGGAATTAAACAAACACATATAATATTATTTTTTCGGTGTGAAACTCCAAGATTATAATTTTAGATTCAATACCCTATTATATACGCATTCATGCCCATATCAACGTTCATCCTTTTTCAAGCTTAACTTTCGAGCATTATTCGCATGTGTGATTTTCAACAATTGAATATGTTTTTATGTTTTCGGTTTGGTTTGTTTATATCGGTTTTTGTTTATTTATTTCATAATAATATTTTCTTTTTATTCAATTGTAATCGATATTATACACTCATTGACTATCACATAATATATTATAGCTGAATAAAGTGAGCCTTTTTATGTTACAAATATTCAATTGTTGATTTTGTTTTTTTTTTGCGAAAGGTAGAAAGAAAGGAGATCACTGATTGATCTTTACTTGGATTTACATTTTTTCTTCTATTAAGAAATAAAATATAACAAGAAGTGTGTGTATTTTTTAGAAATTTATAACTTTTGCCGCTATGTGCATAATATATCATACCATACCATGAAATTCACACCATACAAGGGATCTTAAGGTATACTTTGGATCGTACATATCATAAACCATACTTTTCTAGAGTATATAAAATATACAAAACATAAAGAAGTATAAATTATGATTTGAATGAACCAAAATATAACTTGGAATCCGTAATATGGTACGAAATTTATACCATTACGTAGCACGAAAATATTTTTCATACTAGGAGCGATAGTTGTTAATTAAATTGATATGGAAAAAATTGCATTTGATAGCATTGCTTAATTTTCTAATTAATTTTATGAAAGAAAATCAGGCTTTGGTTTCACTTTGTCCAACTTGGATCTTAGGATTCTAATGGCAGAATATTAGTTATTGGCCATTTGTTAGATAGAGCATCGATGTCACTTGAAAATACTTATATACTTTGGTTTCGACCTCTGTTGGTTTATATTTTTGCTTCTTTTTTTTTGTCAAGCAACGGATTTTATGACCGCTAATTAGTTGTATACATTACCATTTTACTTGTATCTATTTTGCGCTTATACATATATATATATTGGGATAGATTACGAGTAAAAATATCTAGATCAAAATGAAAGATCATTTAAGAAAAAACATCTAGATCACCAAAAACAGATCAAATTTATATCAATTTTTAATCACTTTTTAAAAATCATTTTGAAGCTTAAAGAACACTACTATAAAAAAAACAAAAAATAATTTAATATAACAAGCAATAGTTTAATATTAATAGCAACTAATTAAGAAAATGACCGATATTATAAATGAGATTAAAAACAAGTTTTCGACCAAATAATTTTATTTAAATATGACATTGACAATATTATATAATAAGTGACATGCAACATTATTACTTATTAGGCGATATTTTTCAAGTATAATCGATTGATTAGTTAAATATACTGTATGTTCGTTTATTCTTTTAAAGAAATATAAATTTTTTCAATATTATTTTCTGAATAAAATGAAAATTTTTCCTAATGCAAGTTTTAATCGATCTCTTTAGTCAGATAATTTCGTTTAAGCTTGTAATTAAATTGTGGTCGATTAAAACTTATTGTAACAAGGCTAAAAATACATTTTGTATAGCACAATGATCTGAACAATAGTATATGAAATATATTATGTTATTTTACCGACATATCGGCAGATATCTGCGCGATATAATTCCAAACATCGTATCTGATGTTTTCCGAATTTCAGACGGCAGCAAATATAATATCTTGCAGTGGCGGCCCAACACTTTTGTAGGAAATCGTCATTCATGCAAGACTTCTAAGATATAACAGCAAATTTGTAATATGTTTTTTTTTAAAAATGAATGAATAATAAGTTTCAAAAAGGTATTTAGCAGAAATAATAACTGGTATAATTGATAAATCTATCTACCACTCTCTTTTTAATTAAATGTTATTATAATAAATACAAACTTCATAAATCGAAACCAGTAAGCAAAAATATGTATTGCTATATACAATTACGAATTGAACAATTTGCTTAAATTGATCCATCAACAGTTTTTCTCAGTTGTCAGTTTGAAACTACGATGATATTTTATATGAACCGAATCATTAGGCATATTATTTATGGTACAGTTGCAACGGATAATGCCAACATTATTTTAACCTGTAATAGCATTTTGAAGAACCAGCACCTACCTTATAAGACGTTATCTACTTACCTAAAAGAAGAAAAAAAGAGCAAAACCAAAAAGAAGAAGAAGAATAAAAATAAGGTATCCACAATATAATTTGTACTAAAGGAAACAATTATGGTAGTTTAGACTGTTCAGCCCATAACGAAACAACAAAATACGTGACTTTTGAAAATATTATATTTTTAATATTAAAAATTATAATAAACAGTAAAGCAGTAACAAAACAATATAAATATAGGTACAAATACAATACGTAGGTACGTTGGCTATGGCTGATGCAGAAAATATATAATCTTGGTGATTTTCTTTTTTTTTCGCTTATTTTTAATGATTTCTAAAGAATAAAGCCTTTTATGAATTTTTATGTTCAACGAGTAGCAAGACTTTCTTAAGAAAAATTATATAATTTTTATTATTCGCATTTCGATTAGAATTTTTATTTATTTATTTAAGTATTTATTTTTTTTTTTTTGTATTTTGTTTGACTTACTTTAATTCGGTTTAATATTTTGAAAGCTCGATTTTAAAGCAAAATGATCTCAAAAGAAAATCAAATATCTACAATAATTAGTTAGTTCATTAAAATATGAAATTAAATTTTTATTTACCATTTTTGTACAATCATGCTTACTGCCCAGATTTCTATATAGGTTAGGTAAAGCGGTACAATAAAAATTATGCTGTCTTACATACATTACAATACATTACATATCAATTTTTTTCTTGCTCATATTTTTTTCTTTACCAAAGACTCAATTTCACACATCAAACGCAAACATTAATCTTTCTATTTTTAATTACAATTTGAACAAAAGAAAAACTATACCTATTTAAACAAGTGCTTGCCTTGAATTGCGTATTTTTAATACAAATATTGGAGTTTTTTTTTTTCTTATTTATTTTTATTGCAATGTGATTATTAACACTGATATTACTTATATTTATATATCAATTAAAAATATTTCGTTATTATGTGAACTAAAAAAATAACTGTAAGCATTTTTGTTATATGATTTTGATAATTTAAATGATAATCTCGTATTACGCATTTTAGTGAAATATATTTATTTTATTATTCATAGCAGTAAAATATAAGAATATGACATTTATATTTTATGATAACTTTCATAATTTCCCAACATATTTTGGTGGATAGGATTTGAAAAATTTATTTTAGGAAATCTAATAAAACCTATTTTGACAATAGAAGATTTTTGCATATTTTTCAACGTATTTATTAATAAATGTATAAAATTCAGATTTGTACAGATTTTAAAAACGAGACCAAATATTATTTTGTGTGAATATTTGAAGTGGTATTAATTTTTTTTTTTATATGTTATTAACATATAATATAATTATGACTGGTAATTTTACTTCTGCTTCTACTGAGGTGTCAGCTTACTCAAACCTTTTTTTTAGAGCCGTACGTACCACAAACGCATTAATAATATGATATTATTGTAAACATAGTTTAAATATGCTATTATATAAGTACATTTTTTGCTAAAAATGTATTCACCCTATAATGGAAATTAAAACTTGATTTTTCACCGTATCGATTTACATTTAACTTTATTGTTTCTAATAATTGGATTAATTCATATTGGTTATCTTCAGAGAGAAACTTAATTGAAACAAATGCATAATTTTTGAACAATGATTCAAAATTTAAGCAAAAGAAAAAAAATTAAATTCATTTCAAAATTGTAAGAAAACATCATTTTTCCAACGTTTAAGTTGTGTTCGGTCTCCCAAGTAGAATTTTTTAAAAAAATATTACTTTAATGGACATGGCTATTTAGTTTAGGTAGCTGTTACGTAGTTTCTACTAAAAACGATGACTTTAAAGTGTTTCTTGGTAATATTTGAAGTAATAATTACTTTAAAGTAATATTTACTCTTTGGTAATATTGAGTAGAAGGGGCTACGTAGCCATAACTTCGTAATGTTACTTTAAGGTAGGGGAGACCAGGGTTATAACATACCAGGGGTAATACCAGCCATTCCATTTAAAAAAAAGGAATAATCCAATCTAGTCCAAATGTTTACCGTAGAACAATATTAACTTTAATCATTTGCCAAAAAAAAAGTAATGCTGTCTGACGTATTGTACAGAAGTAATTCCGTATTTTGTGAAAAACTTCTTTCCGATTAAATTTTTATTTTCCTACAAAATGTGTTATTGTAGGTAGAATATAAAATTAATTAAATAATTTTTATAGTATAAATGTTTGATGGACATCTTGCAGGAAGT
>JAABKK020018875.1:0-19279 GCA_011634745.2 Catotricha subobsoleta | reverse complement strand
AAAAAACGTTTCAATAGATATGAAACACACAAACATATTTCAATCAAAATATCATCATAAATAATTAAATTTAAAAACAGTAGAGCAAACACGGCATGTAAAAAGGTTCAAGCTTTCAGAATATATATTAACTATTTAAGTACGTTCACGGAATACGTAGGAGGACGTTTCACTACATGGCCGTTTTTCAACATTTTGACTATTCAGCCGCCTTAAGCGATTTTTTCGATTCAGTAATTTAAAGCATTATAAGTATTGGTCCAGCAATCGAAGAAATAGATTTCCATTAAATTACGGTTTTATATAAAAAAAAAAAAAAACATATTATTATTATATTATTTGCCATTAAAATTATGACTAAAAAATATATTTGAAGTTCAGCATCAAATTTTTTCAAAATTTAGACCCGTGAAAGGTGAAGCCAAGTAATTTTTATTTAAATTCTCGGTTTCATTTACAAACGCATAAAATTATGTAATTTCATTTATGGTTAGGCATCATACAAATTAATTAATCAATATTTAGGCCGCAAATTCATTAAGAAACAATGGAAATAATTTTCATTTTAATTTTAGAATTATTAATTTCTGGTAATTTATTATCCACCATGAAGCCACCAATAATAATTATGTCATTTATCAAAAATAAGGGTAATTAATAAAATAAATTGTTACACAAACAAAAATTGATTAATTATATGCCATCATTGATAAAATTTTCTGATTTTAAAATTGAATCGCTTAATTTATTTGACGGTTTTTTTATTATATTACTTTTTCTGTTTTCTGTAATTTTTGAATAATTTCATTTGATAATTAGGACATTTGAGCATAATATTTAATATTTTTAAAGTTTATTTTTCTATATCAAAATATGTAAATAGAAAAGTATTTTTAAAATGGAAATTAATCTATTTTCATTTACGGACAAGCGAATATTATAAAAAATAGATATTTAATTGCTTATTATAAATAATTTATGTAATATGTATTCTGTATTGTATATATAATATATAAATAATAATAGGTATATACCTTTTCATTATAAAACGAAAAGTCTCCACTCTTAGAAATAATATTTATATGTGCTATATGTACTTAAGTGCGCCTAGTAGATGCTATAATATTATGAAATGGAGCATAATTATAAGCTTTTTATAAATGGTCATTTATTACTGATTATAATTTTATTAAAATATATTATTTTCAATTTTCTTTTACTTATACGAACTAAGTTTTATACATTTAATTTTCATTAGAATTTATTAGACGATATAGTAGTTTAGTAATACATATTAGTATTGATCGGTTATCTGCATCAAGATACAAAATGTTTTGTTTGACATTTTTGAATGATTATTTGAAATTCTTCATTAATGTTTAGTTATATATTTTTTTTTTGTTTATAACGAATTTACAAAAATGTATCCTGATAGATAATTGTTCCTCACCTTTTCTCATTCATAATAATACTTTGCGTTGGTGATGAACCATTATGTATTGCATTATTGTTACCATGATGTGTATTCGTACGTCGTATTGTTGACATAAAACTTGTATCACAATTACCAGTGGCCGATGATAAACCTAATCGATGATGAGGTGGCTGAATTTGTTTGCAACACAAATATCGATGAAAATGTTGACGAAATACACCGGATACACAATATAAAGCAACCGGATTCACACATGAATTCAAAAAACTGTATAGAAAAGAAAACAGAAAATAAAAATCATGAAAAAACATTGTGGATTATTATGATTTCAATAAATTGAAAATAAACAGACCAAAAGCACACCACAAAGGTAATATTTTATTTGTTGATATGCTGAAAATGATTATATTTACTAAGTGCATATGGTTTTTGGTCTGTGTATATATTTTTAGTATGTTATTTAGTATCCATAACATGATTTATGTGATTCGGTTTTATGTTGAAAATAAAAAAAACAATAATGTTTTAAAAGAAAAATATTACTGGTTATCGTGTGTTGTCGCCATTTGGGCCATTTGCCAGAAGGAATATTTATATTTAAAATACTATACTTATTAATATTTTATCACTCTTGTGATTTCGATGGTTTCAATGTAATTTGATTTCATTTCAATTTTTTTTTCTTCGTTTAAATGTTGAATTGGCAAATATAAACATTCGTAAAAACAGCTATACAATTTACAAAGCTATAACTCATTTTATTTATTTATTTATTTATAAATGTATTGTTTGTTTTCATACAACGCATATCATATGTATAGTAACTACAGATGGTCGTTGTTCATGTACTGTACATAGAAATATTTCTTTCGATAAGAATGTGCGAGGTGAGCTATCACAAAATTATTTCTATAATAAATAATAATAATTCCGGTAGGTACAAGTATACAAAGCATAATATTTCTTTTCTGATGGTACCAATTAAAATAAATTGTTATAGAGATCTCCTGACTAAAGGTTAAACCATATTGATTTTTGTATGGCTATTATTACATGAACAATTATTATGTATTTTTAAAAATATACGTTACGTTACACGAATAAGATTTTTAATAGATTTTATATATTTACATTATTTGTTAATTGCCATCTTTTACGTGGTTCCATATTTCATTTTGATGTTTTAAAAACACTTGAAATAGAATTAATTTATCCATCATGTAAACATAGAATTTGAATGTTTATAGCTAGAAGGGCAGATAATCATCATCATTGCATAAATGTGCTAATCAACTTTTCTAATTTTGGTTAATGAGTTTTATCGATTGCATTTTATGTAATTTCGTAGTTTCAAGTATGTTAAGTATTTTCATTTTATACAAATTTATTCTTTTTTGATTTTATTTTTATTTACTGTCCTAGTCCTACATTTTCGTTTTACAAAGGCTATATACATAGCTAAATATTTTTGTTCTTCTGTTCATATACTGTATAAGTATATGCTGTTGCTCGTACAATCACATATATTATTATTGTATATTTTTGCGTAATTAAACATAAACATTTTCTTATTCACGGACCGTAAATCAAAAAAAAAGAAAGAAAAGAATTTAGCATATATTAATTTCGGATATGGTTAAAATCGAGGTTAAAATACTTTCAAGGTACTATAAAAAAAATTAATATTACTTGATTTTAATTATGCAAAAATGTGAAGAAATTGATATAGAAAGCTATATGGTAAGTACTTAAAATTGTAATTACAAACGACTCTAAAGCACGAAAGTTGGTTATAAGAATTCTAGTATATTCAATCAAGTGATGGCCAGAGGAAATGAAAAATGTGTTGTTTTTTTTTACACATACTTATCCGTACAGCGTTCATTCTAATTAAAATATTTAACTAAAAATATCATTATTTCTTTTATCCGAATTTTATCTTTTATAATTTATATGCATTATAAAAATTGAATCTTGTATAATCAATAAGTGGATATATTCAAATAGACCAAAATGTGAAAACGCATATTTTAGAAAGTGGAGCACATCTCTAAATAAAATAAATTATTAATTTAAAAAATATATATATATATATTTGTATGAAAATAAATAATAATCGAAATGAACCATAAAAATATATCTGCTCACACATTTAAATTTAAATACATGACTTCAATCATCAACAGCCCATAGCTCACGTACTAACTTATTAAAATGACGAGTATAATTTTTTTTTTCTTTTAAATGATTGTTTGCTCGTTATTCTTATAATCGATGAATAATTGTTATCGTGCTTTGAAAACATTGCATATTCAAAATTAATATATACCTACCGAAATAGAGGCATATATATTCAATATAAAAAATAATGCGATGGCAATAATGGAATTGGTTTATAAAATTCTTACAGCTATAAAATATAAATCTATTTATCACCTGCGGTATTAAAATTATACAAAAATAAAATTCAGCATTCGTTGAAGAGAAAAATTTGATGAATAATATTTATTGACAAAAGAAGAAAAAAAAATGTAAAGAAGATAAATTAAATAATATATTAACAGATAATTTAAATAAGCGAATGCTAGAATGAATATAAATGTTCGATTTTCTTAAAATCAAAATCTTATCGTATTTCTGCTTTTTCTTTGTGAATATTATTTTGGAAATATCAAAACAAGACTAAAAATAAATAAACTAACAATTATTAAAATAATACTAAATTAAGATAATAATTGTTATAAATTTCGGATTTTTTTTCTTTTTGGTTTTGTTGATATTCATAAAATACGTTTATTAGAATAGATTTTTTTAATAATTACCCATAATAATTTTTTATGCTTTTGTACAGCGAAACTCAATAAGTCAACAAACTTAAAAAAAAAAATGTATCAAAGACAATTTAAAAATAGCTGATACTGAAAAGAAAAGCTTACAGGGCCTGTTTTAAGGAAAATGTGGAGTTACCCATTTCGGATCCCAAATTTGATTAAAAAATGATACATTTAATCTTTATGTACTTATATACTTTGTTACAAAGTATTTTCTTTATTATTTGTAATGATTTTCATGATGATTTAGTGTCGTTTTGAGACAAATATTGTATTTGAGAAACAATGTGACAGATGTCAATGTTCTATTTTCTATGTTATATGAATATAATTGACATATCTCGATAGAATGTATAATAATATGTTTGTAGTTCTAGACAACAATCAATAATAAAGAAATAAAACTTTACCTTTCAATTAAATTTACTTTGCTCTTGTATTTGTAACAAGGCTAAATGGTTATATTAAAAAAAAAAAAAACAAAACATTCAAACAAACAAAGAATTG
The DNA here is from genome assembly GCA_011634745.2 of Catotricha subobsoleta. Taxonomy (NCBI): domain Eukaryota; kingdom Metazoa; phylum Arthropoda; class Insecta; order Diptera; family Cecidomyiidae; genus Catotricha; species Catotricha subobsoleta. The sequence goes on along the minus strand of JAABKK020018875.1, from coordinate 14,506 downwards.
ATTTTTAAAAGCGTTAAACAAAGCTCTCATACTTTAAGGTCAACAGAAATCGGGGTTGGCAGTAGAATTGAATTAGATGTGTGATTTAATTACATTTGGTGCGTGTAATTTGTAATTAGCAATTAATTACACTTTTATGTTGGGACAGATAATTAAAATTACATTTCTTTGCATTTTTCTCCATCCTTTTTCATGCTCTCAATATTTTTTTTTTAAAATAGTATCTTTTTAAATTGTAGAATTATAGGAAATTACTATATTTTTAATTATAAAATATTTTTCATGATATTTTTTTAATTATAAATCAATTTCGCGTAATTTCGCTTTACTTACATCGCAATATTATAATAGATTCTTACCTTAAACAAAACCCAGTAATTCGTGTTATATGCCAAAATAAATCAAAATCTTCTTCACTGTTAGGGCTCAGATGAAACCATAACATAAATACATGATGCGGCAAAAAGCAAATAATGAAAACTGCAAGAAAATTAAAAATTTAGCTATTAAAAAAAGTGTGTAAATTTTCCAATAGGCACATTTATAACATACTGTTTACGTGTGTTTTTTGGGTTTGATTTAATTTATATATATGATAATATTTTGTATTTTTAGTTTCGGATAAAATGGCTAGTGTGTTCTCGGCTTAAAATTATAATAAAACATATTTACCAATAACAAATGTAACAACCATTCGGGCAACATGTCGACGAGCCCGTGCCTGTGCTCTACTTTGTGGTCCAGCCAATTCACCAGGCATTTCACGTGCACTTAAATGTAGTCGTCTTGCCATCAATGCATACAAAACACCGATAATGGATAGCGGCAGGAAATAATATGTAATTGCTTTTCCAATGACATTATATCTAAAAACAGCAATGAAGAGAAAAATTAAACCATCCGCAATGAACCCCGGAAATCTTATTAGTGTTATTTTATTGGTTGATGTATAAAAATAATACAGTTAAAACAAAAAGATATTTTTGAAGGAAAAAAATATTTTTTTGAAAAGAGAAACAGAGATTGTACGTGGAATGTAAGTAGTATCAACCGATTAACGAGTCGGTTTTCACAAAAAAAAATATAGACACTTTGGTAAACGAAATGATTTTGATTGTAAATTCAAATTAATTATCATTCTTAAAATATTTAATATCTAATATAAGGGCATAAAAACCTACCAATGAAATTGCTGTTAGAGACACCGGTAACATTTAAATAAATAAGTAAGACATTTATCTAATTAAATAAAACATCTTACTCAAATTTCAATTGTTTTAAGTAAAAAGTGGAATTAATATAAAGTAACTGTTTTCTTGCAAATATAAAATAACACTTATCTATAAAATTAGAAGCACTCGATGTTAACCCTAAGCTCTGATGCTTACTAAAAAGAACAAATAAACGTGATGAATATCCATGAGATTTAATAAATGAAGTAAAATAAAGGCAGCTAAAATATACGATGAAAATAGCATAAATATTATAAATTATTTAATTAAGTAGGTGGGTGGGTATAGGTGGTATATATTCTCTATTAAGGCGCTGTTCATATATTACGTAACGCGATTTTGGTCTGTTCTAGACCCCCCCTCCTCTCCCATCGTAACATTTTTTATATGAAGTTTTTTTTTCTTTTATATGAAGCGTAACACAGCACCAAACCCTCTCTCCCCCCCCAAAGCGTTACGTAATATGAACAGCTCCCAAGACATGAATTTTGAGTTCAACAAAAGACTAAGGAAAAAACACGGAAATAGAATCACATATCTAACTCATTTTTTTTTTTTTGTTATTTAGTTTGCATTCAATTTTTTAAAAAAGATATTTTAAAAGTGTATGGTATCGGTTCTTGAAGATTCAATTCATATAATCATAGATAAATTTTTCTTCAATCTACTATTTCACCCTACATTCATCCACTCATCGAAAAATTGATCAGAGCTTAGGCCAATGTGGTATAATGTGACCCCTTGTTTGAACTATAGGTTTGTAAAAATGGAAAGTATCATACAAGATATGAGAACATTTAAAGGTACTTTATCCAAATTGGATATTATTGTGGCTTGAGTAGAATTCAGATTCTAAGAAATATGCTATTTAAAAAAAAATATATACTTAGATATATATCCGTAAATATATAATTTTTTTTTTCCATCAAATAAAACATAAAAAGAAAAATCAAAAATGTGTCCCTTGTGTATATTGACTATGCAATGCAGTCTATGTAGTAACTATGAATTGATGCCAAAAGGATATAAAACAACAAAACTAAGAAAACAAGTATTCAAATGGAAAATGCTAATATTTACACTTAGCATAATGTTTAAAAGAGGTCAACTTTCATTTATTAACAAAATTTCGATCCTATAAAATTATAAAACAACTACAAGCTGTACACTTAATTTTTTGATGCCACAAAGTAAGCATGTTTTTACTTTTCCAACTTTGTAGAATGTAAAATGTACTTTGTAAGCAATTTTGCTCTATTAAATGTACTTTTTACTTAATAAAAGTAAATTTTACTTTGTACAAAAAAAAAAGAAGAAAATAAGTGTTTAGTTAAGTACTCATTTACCTTAAGAATTATTTTAAATTCTCTAGATCAATCCATTTGAATTTGCTTTATGTTCAAATAATTCACATTCAACGAATAAAACTTAATAATAGACGACCACTCAAAAGTTCACAAAAACAAGAACAAGATATATGTGTTACTGCTTTCATTTTACTATGTTAAATATAGAATATCAATATTAATTTTCGCATAGTTTTCCATAACAGATTGTGTGGTGTCTGGTGCTGTCACATGTTTTTCTAACTTGTGAAATGTTGTTTATATTCTTGTTTTTTTTTGTGGAATTTAGCATTTCTGAAAATGGAAGCTCTATATGACATGTATTCGATATAATAATAATTATAGATCCCAGAGAGTGAGAATCAGGTTAACTAGTTTCTGTACTAATAAAAATAATTTCACAAAACTGTTATGAAAACATTCTATAGGATAAAATCAATTTTACAGAAGAATTTCGTTACCCCATGACGCAATAAGTATTGATTATCTGCCTACAAAAATTAAACCCAGAAGACTTATACATAATTCGGAATATATTTATACGCCGCGCGTGCACTACAATCAAATTTACATTTTAATTTAAATAATCTTAGTATAAATCAATTAAAAAAAAATCACATCAGATTTGAAAGTAATGTTTTGTTTATAGAAATTGTTTAAATTTTATTAAACAATTTTTAACACATTTTGGGAGTCTCAGCCAGAATAGAAAATTTATCTGAAGCTCTATAAGTTAGTGTTCCAAAATGTCATGACATTTAAAATTAGCTTTGACATTTCACACAATTTTTCAATAAATCCAACTCAAAAATTTTATGTTCAACATATTATGTATTTGTAAGTCTCTAATAAATCATAACAAAATACAAGAATTCATTTTCAATAAAATGCATCTAATTAATATTCTTATTTATAAGTTTTACTTTTGTGATAAAATGGTGTTCTCAGTCATTTTAAACCATAAAATGTAGTTGAAATAAAATTACTGTTATGCATTCCTTTACATTTTATGAATATTAAATTCATTACCAATATTAATATTATTGTGTCTTTTGTGGTGTTGTTTTACAATAGGAAACTTTGTCAATATGCGCAATACACAATAGGGTGGTGCGATTTTTCGTTTTTTTGAGAATATGAATCGGCCTGGTGCGGTAAAGTGGTCAAATTCAATTCTGAACAACATTTGTTATAATAAGTGATAACTCATTAAAACTCCAAGCTTTTAAGTTTTACTAGCTGTTATATCCCCATATTGCTCAAAATGGTGAATGTGGCTATTTTGAGGGTACTCAACTTACTAGAACTAAAGAATTTAGGAGGTTCAATGAGATATTACATACTACAAAGTACCTCTGAATAAAACATCTATTAAATGAAAATGGAATTTAAGCTCTTAATTTAGGATATTTCGATGTTTTAGCAAAGTTCTACAGTTTCCCATAAATTTTTTTCTTTGTTTTCATACAAAATTTGAGGGCTCTTAAGGGGGTGGAAGGAGGCGTTTATAACAAAAGTTCCAGAGCAAATTTTGTTCAGAATTGAATTCGGCCACTTTCCCGCACCGGGTCGATTGTTTGTCTCAAAAAAACGAAAAATCGCACCACCCTAATGTGCAATGTAATAAAGCAATTTTATTGCATAATTAGCATAGTAAAAAGTTTACTTGCACAGTGAAGTATGCATTCGAATGAGGTTGCCTATTATTACCTATTTAATAATAAAAGTTAGTAGCATCTCGTTATAAATTACTCTATAGCGTAAAAACAAAATTCAGAAATACAGTAATTGTCTATAAACAAGCACGGTATCAAAATAATTGGATTATCTGTAGAAAATCTAACACCTGATTCTTGATTTTAAAAAAAATTATAAGGTTTCCGAGTCTCAATTGTCATAAATTTTGTTTTTTTTTTTTTTTTGATTAAATATAGTAAAAAGTGAATAGATATGCTGAAATATGTAATAATTATTCAATAATTAAATATAGCCATATCTATATATATTTTACTTATTTTTTGAAAAAGGAAGTAAAGGAATCCTGATTTTTTTATTTTCTTGCTCATTTTTTTTTTTGGCTTTTTCTCAGGATTTGCTGGAGGGATTTTAATAACCGTTGGACGTAGAATCCAAATTGTCTTTTCCTTCAAATTTTTTTTAAATTATTTTACGACCCCACAATCCAAAAGAGTCCAATACCAAAACCTATATATTATTATTCTGCGTTCAACGGTCATTAAAATCCGTCAACTCAGTCCTGAGAAAAAATGACATGAACATCGAACATGAGTACTATTTTTTTAACACTTAATTAATGAGAAAAACGAGCAAAACGAGAACTAATTGAAAGATAAAAAAAATGCTAGGGATTATTATTTTTCTGTCTTTATGAAATTAATACTTAAAAATGAAGTCCTGTACCAATCTAATTGGCAGCTTGTTTTATTAAATTTTAGATTTTTAATTAATTTTTGGTGCAAAAGTTTTAAGTACAAAAATAAATGATGTATGTAATCTATTACACACACCTTAGCATAGCGGTAGAGTAGTAGGCTACGGCGCATGGGGACCAGGGATCGAATCCCGATCAGGTCAAAAATGAAAATGGACCAGGCTTTTCTTCCAGCAATGTACTTGCTGGAAAATTAAATTTTCAGGCAATTTTGACCGATTGGTGAATCTCTTTGGGGTGCCTCGGAGTGGCACCATTATAAGCTGTCGGTCCCGTGTATTCTGCAGTACATGTAAAACTGTTAGGTAAAGTAACTTCTTTATTCTTTGCTTATACTTTATTCTACGTCTGTATATTATAATCTACATAATAAAATAATGCCGGAAACAATTTAGCTAAGATTAGGGTGCATTTTAGGATATATGACAAGATTCTTGAAGCTACTGATAAGATATACCAACAAAAATATAAATTAAAAATAATTTTATAAATTATTTAATCATTTTAAGATGACTTTTAGACCATTTTAAAAACATCATTTGCGTAACATGCGTAACATGCGTAGAAATCTAAATCACATTAATAAAAAAATATATAAAGAACGATAGTAGAGTAATGGGAAATTTATCTGAAATACCATATAAGAGTAGATGCAAATTCAACTGTACATTTAATTTTAAAATTTACCGCATAGAGAGATGACATTCAAGTTTGAAATTCATCTATGTAATATTTAATTTGATATTCCATTTAAAAGGATAAAAAGCGAAATATTGGTATGGCTTCGGCCATTTTTGTTTAAATGCTCACATAAAAATTATAAATGTAAATACCTTACTGAATAATTAAAAATTATGATTCGTCAAAAACAAGAATAGGTACTTTACAAAATACGTGATATAAAAATGGTAAAAGTAAAAAATTCGTTTGATTTTAAAAGCCCACAAAAATAAAATTTTGCTAAACTTATTTTGAAACATGTTATATTTCGTATTTACTACCTGAATACTTTTAAAATAACTTTTAAAATAACTTTCATAAAATTCCAACATAGCTATATATTTTTAGAAAACATTTTAAGTTTGGGCATTTTGTAAAATTTATTTTCAACTAGCGTTACATCTTAAGAGTTAGCAAAGGACTATTTAACTATGAAAGCATAATATTTTTAGTCGTATTAAAAAAAAATTTCATAAAAAAAAAAATAACTTGAAAACTTTTTTGTGGACAATGAATTTTTTATTTTATGAAGTTGCAGACTTTTAGCTCGCATGTTTGAATATCAAATACTGAGAGTAGACCTACGCAATTTAAAGATAATATTTATGATGATGAGAAGGCAGTATTTTATATATTTTTTGTTTTTTTTTTTAAATCTTTAAACACTTTACTTATCTCTAAATAATAGGTAATAATCTGAAAAAAAAAAAGAAGGAAATAATAGCGAAAATGTCTTATAAAAGTAAGGCAATAGAATAATAAATTTCACGAATTCAAAATCGATATCACTTCATATACAGACAATATGGAAAACTAGTTTTTGCTTTTAATTTACCGTGGGCGTTCCTGATCAACATATTTTAGCACGAACACATATAAATATTAAACAAACTTTTGGTTAAAACTAATTTATAGTATATTTGATTGAGTCAGGTAGCAAGTTGGCGGATAGGTAATTGAAGTAAAAATTCTAGTTTTACCCAAAACTCAATACAATCTAAGCAAAAAGTTTTAGGCCGAGAAGATATTTTATAAAATAAATACCCTACATCTACAAGCAATTACATTTGAACATGCAAGAGTTTAATTATCATTCATCGCGTATTAGCAAATATTAAACAGTGGTTGGTTTTCATTAGGCAAATTTAAAAAATTCTTTACGTTTTTTTTTCAAGTCGTCATCACTTCTAAATGTTTCTCATAATTTTAGTTTCGAGTCCGTATCAAAGGCGAAATGAATCAAGTAAATACATCAAACAAAACCATCTTAATATTACGTAATCTTCAAAGCCCGCAGCATATTTTTTTTGGTTTGTAAGGTACTTTCTAAGAAAACATTTAACGAATGAAATATGTATCAATATCAGTATCTGGCTTAGAAATCATACATTTTGCGAATGTTAGGTAGGACCATTTATTATGTCTCAATGATGAAAGCACCCACCTCAAGGCTGAATGGTGTAACGTTAACATCTGAAATTGATGTAGAATTGATAAAGGTAACGTTGTTGATATGCAGCTTTTTCTTTATTGTCCAAACAAAAATATAATAATGGAAATGTGTGTATTTGTTTTTTTTTTTTTTTTTTTAAATACCATTGTAAAATTTTGTTAGCCAACATATCGCGTATAAGTTGAACATTAAACTAAATATAATATTTCTACGGAGAACTTTATCCATATTCTTGTGAACATTTTACGAATATATCGAAATTTTTGCCAATTTCCTTTAATATATTTAAGTAGATGTTTCATATTTTATGTTGGACTTATGAAAAGGTAGTTTACGAAGTAGAAAAATAGGTATTATATAGCATACGCTGAATAAAGTTAACAAATACATGATGTTATTTATTTAATAAAAGGTTTATACACGAGGCTATTCACTAACGATACCAAGGCACATTATTATGTGAAAGAATTTTATACAATTTTTTTTACATTTCCGCAAATAAATAATGAAAGTAAAGTCGATATAAGTCAGTTGTTTTCTTTTGGTTTGAGAATTGTATCACGATTTTTTATTTATTTTTTGTTTGGTCTTTCTCCGCGGTATGAGAATGAGACGTTATGAAAAGTGCATTTAATCGGGGTGAGAAAGTATCTATCGAATGTCCGCACGTTCTCTCAGAGCCGTAATATTTTATTTATTGGAAATGAAATGGCATTGCATTTAAAACTTATTGGTTATACGTTAAACGATTGTAAACCAGAATTTTATTGGTTTTTCGATTCAATTTTTGTGTTTGTAAAATTTTAATGAAAATTTCAAATTAAACTGTATTTATACAAATTGTTTTTAATATCTATTTCTAAGAAATTGCAATTTGAAAGAAAATAATATTTAGTTTGCAACCAAACTATAATTCAATGGCGATATGCAGAATTTTAAATTTAAAATATTGTAAAACTAACAAAGATATTTTCCATAGTTGACAAGGGTTATTATTATTTTATTACATTGCAAAAACAATCTAAAAATGAATGATTAATGTTGTTGGTTTTTGCATTGGATAATATGTTAGAAATCTGTTACATTCCCATTATATCTTTATTTAAACGCGTACTATATTGGTTTTATTCTTATCCTTAGGTTATATGTTACTAAAAGAAATTTTATTTAAAAAAGAAGAAAAAGTATTCATCGCATAATGTAATATGGTTTATAATAAAATGTCTAAATGAAAAATTGATTAAAACTATGATATTCTCTACATAATCATTTGTTTAAACTGCACAATCCCTCCAATAAATAAAAAAAATCTTTTCTCTTCGTATGCGACTGAAAGATTTTTCACTTTATATACTTCCATTCGATGCATAGTGTTACCCTCTTGGCAGAGAGCAGCTGTAATTTTATTTAACAATAACTCTTGGCGTATTTTAGTCGATTAACTTAATTTCATAATATCAAATTGAAATTTATATATTTTTTTGTGTGTGTTTAAATGTCCCATCTATTCGAATTTTATTTCTCAACGGAATTAGTAATTTAATGTAGATGCCATATTTCTCGTTTTGCGTGGTCCATGATTGTGTGTTTATGTAAATGGAAGAGCTTAGATAATATATACCAGAAATGAAATAACTTTATGTTCTTATTTTGTAGGTATATAATTCTACTTTTAAATTGTGCTATCTCAAAAATGTGTTGTGATCATAATAAAACCTATACTAAAAAATATGTATCATTCAATATTTTCTTTTTCAATTTGATTCAATGTAATTATTATTAATTAATTAAATTATTTACTTCAAAATATAGAATTGATCCGTTAACATATTTTCCATATCAATAATATGACATATAAATAATAATTATTTACATTTACGGTCATTGTATGTTATTGGCCAAATTTTTCTTTTTATATTTAAAAAAAAAAAATTATATTCTCTCAATGTTTTGTCTTTTTAGGACTTCTTCAGGAGCTTAAAATTTATAAACAAATGAAATTTGTAAATTTACTATAATTTAACATATGTTATTCTAAAAGAATTTTATACTGTTACTTTACATACCAAACATTATATGTTCTTAAATTATTATCACATCTTATAATCATTTTAAATTTAAATTATAAATTATGTCAAAAATATCACAATATTTATTTTGTTTCCTTATCATCAAGCTGTCATCTAATTCTAAGTGTTGCCATGATCGTTATCTATTCTTATCTATCAATGCACAATAGACAGTAGATATGCCATCTACGTCCCTACGTACATTATATGTACGTAAAGTAACAGTATAAAATTCTTTTAGAATAACATATGTTAAATTATAGTAAATTTATTAATTTCATTTGTTTACAAATTTTAAGCTCCTGAAGAAAACCTAAAAAGACGAAACGTTGAGAGAATAAAAAAAAAATTAAAATATAAAAAGAAAAATTTGGCCAATAGTCTGTTTTTAATCCAATAAATAATAATATTGGAACTACTATAAAGGTTTTTACTTATCCTTTTCCTTTAAAATATCAAATTAATTACAATAATGAAAATTCAAACACTAAAATATATTAAATAATAATTTAACTAAATATTCTAATACTGCTGAAAAATCTTTGATTATAACTCATAAAAATACCTAATTTGTTATTACAATTGTAACACAAAAAAATGAATAAATGATAAATAAATTAAAAAAAAATAAAAAATAATATTGGTTGCGGATTTGTGGTTATTAGGTCGACCAAAACGTTTACTTTCTCTCTATACCAGCAAACCATACCGCATAATTTAATAAATAAACTAATACATAATTATATTTGGTAAATATACAATGTTTCGTACACACTAGAGGGTAATCCTACTTAAGACTAATATATTCACTCAGCGAATAGAAGAATCATTCGTTATCGAGCCCTAATTATTTTTAGAAACACAACTTTCCACCATACATCGCTGCCGACAACCCCATAAAAAAGCTAATTGTGAAAATATTTGTTTTGAAAATCTTTACACTAAGATTTTTTAAAGGAGAATACCCTTTAGTGTGTACGTACTACATAGCAGAACAAAAACAACATCACTGCTCTAATACTTACTTTGTATAGATTTTTCTGTATGGTCCAGGTAATCCAAATGGTGAACATGTATAAATTGTTCGATTTGTTTCATTATTCAATACAATGGGTACAGTTTCTGATACAATTGCTGCTGGTGCCGCACATATTAATGCCAATATCCAAATCATAACAGCTGTAAAAACAGTCAATGGTTTTGTCTAGTTTGAAAATAATAAGAAAATTTTATTATTTTTCCTTTTATTTTTTAAATCTAAATTTATTTAATTAAGCGAATCGTACCTGCAGTTTTCTTAATGGATTTACAATGGCACAATATCGTTCTGCTGACAGGGCAGTCAATGTAAATACAGAGACACCAATTGAAATATCTTTAGCAAATTCAGTTATGCGACACAATGCTGAACCCCATGGCCATGTTTCAAATGTATAAACTACAGATGCTAACGGTACACAAATTAGTATAACAAGTAAATCGGCCAATGCCAAAGAAAATATGTATCTGTTCAACGAAAAGGAAAGAAACAAAGAAATTCAATAGTTTTCAAAATATTTCAGTGGTACTTCCGGCAAAAAAAAACTGCTCTAATTTAATTTTAATCGACAAAAGATAAAATTTATAGTGAAAATAAAACATATTTAGAAAGTTTTCATTAAAAGATTAACCAATTTTCATTTGAAATATTAACTTTACTTTGGCAAATTCTGTTACTTAACATTCCCTTAGAGAAATTAAATTAAATTTATTTTAATTCTTATACTTAACAGCATGATTGCACGACGTGTTTTTAATGTACCGTAAGCTATTTATAAGTCCCAAAACGACACAGTTATTACAATAACTTTGCTTCAATTTTGAAAACAAAATAGATTTGTAACCATATCTCAAAACTAATTTTATGATTTTAATGAAACTTCTATGAGAGAGAGACTCAGAGTGAAAGGTGACCAATTGACATATATTATGTTGGACATTTTCTATAATTGAAGTTTTTTTTGGTACGAACGTTTCGATTTTAATATCTTATTAAAATTTAATTTAAATAAATAAGTCGAAAATCATATTGAAGAGAAAAAAAAACCTTTTTTTTTAAATTAAATATGTATATACCTTTACGAGTATAAATATATTATTAATAGCTTCGTATTGCTGAAATAAATATATTCTATATATAATATATATTATGGAAATAGCCAGAGCACTTTTGTTTCTCATAAAATTAGTACACGGTATAACTACAAATGTATTAGCGACTTGTTTCATTTGTGATTTTCTCAAGCAACAGAATTTATGTGTTATGTAGAAACTAGAGCGGGATTTCAACATACGATGAGAAAATACTTTTTATAATAGCATAAATTAACTTATATTTGATTCATATTTTGTTATACTATATATTTCATGAAATCTGTCTGCTGTTTTAAATTATATTCTGCGCAAGATTGAGTATTCGGTAGAAAATTGGATTTACAATTAATTTTTTTTTTACCTCAGCAATTTAAGTGGGCAATGGCTTGTGCATTTTCTATTTCATAGATTTTTTATTAGCAAATTAACACACTAGTTTTAGTTTTCTTATCGCCAACCCAATTAGTAAAATAATGACTATTTTATTAATCAGATTAGAAACAAGAAAACGTAGAATTTAATGCATAGTTCAGCTGACTTGAATTTAATATAGTAAATTTCAAAACATTCTATAATTTAATGCCGAATATTCCCATAGATAATCATAATAAATTTTACTGAAACATAAAAATTCATACAAATGATAAATAGGAGAAAGTGAACTTCTTTAAAAAGTATAAATAAAATAAAAATATAAACCGTTAATGTAGTAAAAGGAAAAAAAGCTAATATATTGCAATAAATATATATTTGAATGTTGACATTTTTGTTTTTTTTTTGTTTTTTTTTATATCTTTTAATTCAATGTAGTGAATAACGAATAATATATAAGAATTTTTTTCATATAATGTTGCCATAATGTCTAGAGGATATTATAGCACACTTCGTTTATTATAATGTCGAATAATATAAATATTGTAGGTATGCGTAGTCCCATATTGAATATGCAATGCATTAAGTTAATTCCTGTTATTTTATTTATTGTGATATGATACACAACATTAAAATTTATTATAATTGAATTATATACTTTGTTAAATATTTATGGTTGATAATTTATCAGCAAAATCACATTGACGACCCAGACCATAATATATACAATAAATATATTAAAATTCCAATAATTTTCTCTTTTGCATATACGTATATTGATGATGATGGAATTCTTTTTATTTGCTTATAAAATACAGCTACCATCTAAAATTATGATGCAAATAAACTTTGAGATGAACATTATGTAATTATTGACAGTAAGCATTGATAAAAAAAAATGAAAGTGGTTAAATTGACATTAATACACTTTACACGAAATTCTATAGATAGTAGAATATTTAATTCTCACTTGTTCCAATACTTCCAATAATATTTATTATGAATATTGAAAAAGTCGCAATGACGATTTTACAAACACATAGAAAATCATCATAAATTCAACAACCGCATAATAATCTTGGTTTGGAGAAGCAGAACGTATGATCCAAGTTTATTCTCAAATGCTCTTTTATTTAAACATCTTTTGGATATGGATCAAAAGAGCTTATATACTTATAAACGAGAGATCATCGTGCATATATCAAAACAGGATCAATATTTAATACATATGAACCTTTGATAAAATCGAAGTATTACATTGGAAAATATTTTTTTTTTTATTCATTTGGTTTTCTTTTGATCTATCGTAAATTTTACTTTATTTATAATTATGCGATGTTATTATAGAGCTTACTAAGCAAACTAACGATAAATGTACTTATTTAACATGCAAATTATTATAAATGTGCGAATATATGGTTTATGCTATGCCATTAATATTATGACCAACATGCCAGTATATTAACATCATTTCAGTTATTTTATATGTTCTAAGGTAGGAATTGTACTTACGTATTTGGTATATTTCTCATTGCACGATGTCTTAAAAATATAACAATGAGGGTCCCATTACCCAATACACCAACCACAAATATAATAGCAAATAATAATGGTACGATATATGTTTCCGGTCGTTGTACATATGGTGTATAGCAATCGGGATCTTCTGGAAAACATTCTTGTTGCTGTTGCGTTGATGGCGTCGTTTGAATACTACTGATATTATTTGTCACTAATGTTATTAACCCCATTTCCGTTTTTGTCTTCTATTTGTGTTTCTACTGTGTACCAGTGCTATGAGAGAGGTATTTGACTCGGGCCGTATAATAATAGCAGTTAAATTATGTTCTTCGTATCGTATATATGGCTGTGCGGTTGAAGATAAAGTTGTTGTTGATCCCAGATATTGCACGGTTGTTTATCTCTATAAAGCAAACCAAACACACAAAAAAAAATATTTTCAGTTAGTTTTACTCCTTTTTCTGTTACAATGTAGACTGTGTGCATGTAGATTACTTATATTTAACTATAATATAGAGAAAATATATTTTATTTTTATCAACCTATGATAGACATAAACCAAAAAGCATTATACGTTATAGTCCCTTTTTTTTGTAACAACTTCTATGCGGCTATCAACAGATTGTTGCTAAATAAACCACAATATTTATAGTCTATTTTTATAATAATCGGATTAAATGTTTAAGCGAGTGAGGGATGAATTATTGGTTAATAAATAACTTCCTGTTAGATACTATTTCCTTTTTAATAAAATAATGAACGCCTATTTGAAACAATAAAACTCTATTCACGAAACATTTCAATAAACAAAAAATAATAATTTTCTTCAATAAAAATTCTAAGTTAAAAAGAAAAAACTGTGGATTATAATTGACCTTTTGCAAAAATTTATTATGTAACCTTGTGCAAAAGCTGTATGATTTATATTTTATATGCTGTAATCCAAAAATACATCATATTAAAGATTTTACTAACGAATTAAATACATAAATTTTATTTTTAGATGATAATAAAAAAAAATAAAATAATGGTTGCGTGTTTCAGTTTAAGTGTATAAAAAAAAAAAACACATTAAAATATTATACACGGTTTCTTTGTTTCTATTTGATTGTTTCAGACTTGAGTAAGATACTTTTTTCAAAATCCTTGAGATACTTTTTATTTTGAAGATTGTAAGAAAGTAAGGAGATAAACAAGTAGTTCAAGTA
>JAABKK020018864.1:8315-19279 GCA_011634745.2 Catotricha subobsoleta | reverse complement strand
TATTAATATTAAATGAAATATGAGAGTCTGCAATATGTAAAAGACATTAAAATATGAAATATATCGTTCGGAAGTATTCCCACAGTGTGTTAAATACATTTATTTACTTGATTATACCATTAAGCATTTTTTATTATTTTAAATATGTTGAAATACAATAGCAATAAGAAAATGAAATATACACCGATATGCTAATTTAGGTAACATCATAATAAATCGTTATCTCAATGCGCGCTCATATCGAGATTATATGCACAATTTGGAAAGGTGTTAAAAGATTAAGTAAATTAAACGGACTATAATTTATTTAACAATACGAGACTAAACCGCAAAGTATTTATTGTAAAGGGATTATCATCTTTAACTTTTATGTATTTTTGTATTTTGAGTGTATGCTTAAAGGCTTAGCTGAACTAACAGGATTATGTCATTGCATATAAATTTTGTTGTATATTCGGTCTATCGACAACCGATAACATAATTTTGTAAAGAAAAAAATTATGTTTTTTTTTGTTGGGCTTTAGTTTCCAGTTAGTCTCTATTAGTTGGAAGCACTGATACTGTTACAATTTAGTTGAGATTCTCTACTTTAAAAATTAATGATATCGAAATATGTCCAATTTAATAAATTTGAAAATACTCATTTTTTTTTTCTTTTAATAATTATCGTTATCATTCATCATTTTAATATTATTTTCGAAATTTTCGTTATTGTTGCTTATTAAATGGTTAAAAGAGAATATATCTGATCATTATTGTTGATGGCTTTTATAGCCAATGACTTCATGCAACGTATATTGAAGACATTAATATATTAATCATACCTGATATGGGCTGGTTAACGTTTTATACGTAAGAGAAATATTCCACCAAGATTTCGCAAAATCAAATTTTAATTTCATATTAACGCTATGCTATGTTACACCACCATCTACTATTAATTATAATGTAATAAACATTTGCGGAATCCCGCATTCAAAGAGTTAAAAATGACCGATTATCGATTAATAACTCACAAAAAAAGAGCTTCTTAATACTTACTTACCCACTTGATCTTAAACCTAAAAAAAAAAGCAAAAAGAAAAAAACTGTAATTAAAGAACGTGATAACATTCAACTACTGACTATGGTACACATGGTTGCGTATTGCGCGCGAGAAAAGTATAGACATTTTAAAATATTACTCTGGTTACTTAATAACATTGTGATTACTTACTGATTTTATTATACCTTATTACACCACGTACAATCTACTTAAATCCAAAATAATATACATCAATTGGGTAGATGTTCAGTGAATCAACATTGAGATCAATATATATAATATGCACGCATTATATGTAGTATTGCTGTGCGCTGTCGATTAAGCCCATTGGATTTTTGAAAAAGTTAAGTAAATTGAAATTGATTGGTTCGATAACACAAACACTTCAAGAGAGAGTAAATTCATTTCATTTACTAACGTAAAAAATAATAATATATGTTTTTGTGCGGGTTTTATTTTTTGTTAAAGATTAATTTGTGTGCACGATCAATAAGTACTTATCAACAATTGTTTTTTTTCTTTCAGGTTATTGTTTAATATTCGATATTGCTGCTATATTGCTGTGTTGTGTCTACACATGAGAAATTATTTTATTTAAGTTATAAATAATCTTTGATATGAGAAAAACAAAATATGTATATTGCATAAAAATCAAAATGAATTTTATTTGGACGGACGGTATATATTTTATTATTTAAATAAATTATTTCAAATTCTGATCAAATTAAAATATTTAAATAAATAAATAAATAAAATATAAAGTTTTGGTTAAATCCAAAAAAAAAAAAAAAATGAAACAAAAATAAGAAATTATTTTGCATACGCGAGCAAGCATCCGAAAACAATTGATCAGTTTCGATCGCACAATACGTTGTTGGTGGTTTCTTTTTATCTCCATGGTTCCATTTTCAGATTGAATATTGTTGTGCATCTTATTTTCAATTTGATCGATTCTGATCAATTTTGTCGTTGAAAAGTTTAGGATGACAAGAACAAAAAATGTCAAATTGATGCAATGTGGATTACAATATTATAATGTTGCGTTTTTGTAAGTTTTACTTCTTTTACTTTTCCTTGTTTTTTTTTTTTTATTTTTTTTTTGGTATTAAATGTATTTAACTTCTATATATGTTTAAGAATATGACGGGTGGTCTGATTTAGAATAATAGAATTTAAGGGAAACATTAAGTGATCGATCATGATCAAAGAAATCATATGCAATGAATCAATGTGCACCATTATAAACGCGAGACAACATTCTGTGGTGTGCGATGCTCTTCTTCTTCTTTTTTTTTTAAATCTACGGCATATTTTATATTTATATGCATTTTGGTCCAATTTGGAAGTTCTACATTTTTATTTGGAACACAGCCGATGTTTTTCATCAGTATTATTAAAACATTTCGATACATAAAGTATTAAAAGAGGAGTTGTGAGTAAGAGACTATATGACATATTTAACTAGAAACGAAAACCAGAGCAAATAGATAACAAAAAATTTAATATACTTTTAACCTTCATAAAATGAAAATGAAAAAGAAACCTCATAATCTATTAACATCTAATATCATTTTAATAATTAGTTTCCTCTGTGACAAATCAATATAAACGTGTGTGATTTGATATATGATGATAACGAAATGATAAAAAGCAAACATTAAATTCGGGCAATATACAAATAAATATTTATTACCGCATTAAAAAAAATAAATAAAAATAAGTACGATAAAAAGAAATCTATTGACACGTCGTATGCATAACACGTACGTACGACAATCGATTCCTCCTACATCCTTATTCAAACAACATTTTTTTTTTTTCAGTGTTCTTATCAATTTTAAGCGAGTAAGTAAACGTAAAAGTAGAAGTACATAATACCATATTTGTTAATGTTGTTAAATATAATAACTTTTTTTTTTTAAATTCTGATAATATAACTCTTTTTTTTTTGTTGATCGGTTCTATTATAGATCGGGCAGAGTCACTACTCTTTTTTTTTCTATTGTAGTGTCAATAAACTCGATTGGTATTTTTTTTTTTTTTTTACTTATCGCAATTTGAAATTAAACGGATTTATATGAATAATGCATAAATATTTATTGATATTTTTCTTATTGGTTATTTATGAATTATTGATTCATATTAAAAATGGTGTCCGTTTTGTATTTATTTATTTTTTTTAGAAATATTCATAAACACTAATAATATTCTTTAATATATTTAATATATATATATATTATTTTTTTGGTGCATGTTTAAACGTTCCAGAACCTACATTTACCGCCCCCAAATAATTTTTAATGCGTTATGTTTTTCATACACGAGATTGGTTCTGAATTGTACCAGAATTGAACTAAAAAATATCCATTTTTCTGCGTGTGTTATAAATGGTAATTATTCATAGTTTTTAATGGTTTTTTCTTAGCTGTTTTACCTAAAATAATCACATTATTTTTTTTATCAATATCTAATCGTATTTTTTTATATACCTATTTTAACAAAATCTTTGTTCATGTCAATGACACTCAAAAATTACAATGTTTTTGTGGCTCTTTACTAAAGAAATATCAACTTTCCTTTTGCCTAATTTAAATGATATTAATTTGCCGACGTATGTAATCATAAATTCACTAAATAATTTATTTATTATAAATAAATCAATATTAATATTTTTGGTTCTGAATCTCTAATTAAATCTCTTTTCGCCTGAAAAAAAAAAGTTTTTAATTTTTTATATTTGAATTTTAAATATAGTGTTTACATTCTTTTCTTCTTTCATTATTTTTTTTTTTTAATTTATTACAACGGAAGGCTTTACGGCTATAACCTTAACGTTAAACACCTAAAAACGCGTCTTGTTGTTATTTTCTTAATATGTATATGAATACAAGACAAAATAAGATTCAGTAATTCACAAATTACCGGCGGGTTTAAAAATGTAGAATAAAAACGAAAAAGATTTTTAGTTCTAAAATTTACGATCTATGCGGTGCGTTGGCCAGTTAAACATTAAAACATATATGTATAATACTTTTTTTTTTCTTCTTTTCAATAATATTTAGCGGTGTTAAGTATTGCGTGATATTTGCAAATAATTTTTTTTTTATTTTTTTGGTGTAATAATTTAATAAATAAAAATTTACTAAATTCATGATTTTCATGATATTTTCAATTAAGTTTTAAATTTAAATCTTTACAATTTTGTTTTTTTTTTTTTTTTGAGGCAATACCAATTCGTTAGCGATACTCTTTTTTTCATAACATGTAATTTAAAGTGAATTCTTCATTATTTTATATTCAAGTAATATCTTACCTTTTTGTATCGTTTTGTATTTCTTTCTTTCTTTCTTTCATTTTTTTTTTTTTTTGTTTTTGTAATGGAAAAAAGTAGCTCAAGAATATGCAATTTATCAATAAAGTCTCAAATTACTCCCATATAATTTCTGTTTAGTTTAAAAAAAAATATTGATTATAATGTTGTTACATACAAATCATTTTATAAAATACTTACGGTTACGTAGATCCGTTCATCTCTACCATCTCTCTAAGCACAAAATGGTAATACATCTTAATATTTAAAATTTATTAATCCAAATAATGGTTTCGCGTTTAATATTTTATTTCTCTCTCTCCAACGATCGATCGATCGATCGATCGCACTGGATATAATATTGAAGATAAATGGCCTATAAAAATCGATATATTTTAATATCGATCATCTATCCGCACGTAACATTGAACGGAACCTATAATTACAGATCATTATTGGATTTATAATATTGGCCCTGTGTGTCTGTGTTATATATAGATTATTATTACATATATGCCCCCTGCTATATCCAATCTATGGTCTCCGTATTTACTTCTTATATAAATCTTTAATACAAATTTTTGTTAAATATGAATTGAATAGATTATGTGAATTATGATTTTTAATTTTAATATTTTGAGAAAATATGAAGGGTTATTTAAGTACAATTAAATAAGGCTACTTTTGAATTAATGTTAGATTTTGATAACAATTTATTATTATTATAGTATTATTAAGTAAGTTAGTTATGTATTTATAAATAATAACTATTATTTAGAACATTAATTCAAAATTTAAAAAAAAACAAAAACAAAAAATAAAAAAGTAAAATTTGATAATATCCGTCTTGAACGGAAATTGATATCACAAATACTGGCGAGTGGCGACTATAAAAATTTCAATATCAAAGTTAGAAATTTGTTTTATAGAATGAAGTGGATTATAGATTTCATTCTTTTTTGTTTTTGTCTATGCAACCCCCCTGATCTCAAAAACTAATGCCGAAATCTGAATAAAATTTTGCTTTGTTATTACTTATTAGGTGATTAAAAATGGCCTTAAGAGATCAAAAGTCATTTATTTTCAGTTCTCTTCAAAACGACTTGTAGGATTAAGATGAAACCTTATAATATGTTGTAGGGTGGGTGAACCTGATCATAGAGGCAAATGTTAAGAGCCAAACGAAAGGTGAAAGGTCATAAAGTTTCTTCAATTCCATCGAAAACGACTACCATGACTTTTAATTACTTTTCATATGTTTTAGCTTATTCGTGCTGAAACCTTTGGAAGCGATTTCTATATTACCCTTAAGTCGTTCTGAAATTTTCAAAATGTCTTGAATTCATATTTCAAAGATTTATTTATATTACGTTGTAGACAGTAGGTAAATGATCTAATCTTTCTACAACCGCTTAATGTAACCATTTTTACCGAACTTCAATATGAAATAAACACCTGATGTAACATTAACATAATGGATCAAAGTGTATTTGTAGATTGATTTGTATCGTTTTTTTAAAAATCGTACAAAACAATGATAATGACAACATTTTAATTGACTTCCTTTTCATCTTGATCGTCACTCTATTTAATCAATAAGAACGTTAAGCAAACAAAAGTAATTTTCGTATTGTAGTCACCTAGTGCACCAAAATAACGACTATACATCAAACTTGGGCATAAGCCGCAATCGGCATTCTTTTATTTTTTTTTTTTTTTTAAATAAAAGTTAATTTATTTCGTTGGTACAAATTTTAAATTAGAAAAACAAAAACATCTACTCGACGTCTCAATTTTAATAAAGACTAAAGACTGACAGACCACTATAAACTAGATTGAATTGAACGATATATGCCAATCACTCTACGAAATACTATATTGACTGTTGTTGCTGTTTTTCGCTGTTAATAAAAGGTTCCCAAACACACACGCACACATAAAATATCTTTGAACTAAATCAGTATTTGGGCAAATAACATAATCTTGCATAATATTATCTGCATGTTCCAATTAAGGTAAAACAAAAAAGTTGTTTGTTTTAGTTTTTATTTTTGGCTATGTCAGCATGTATACGTATAGTATAAATATAGAAGACACAAAAAGTTAGCCTGACTCTTAAAATGTTGTGAGGACCGATTTAATTTTACTTTTTTCTCTGTTCTGTTTCAATACATAAACATATAGTGCTGGTTCAGCGCGGTTCATTGTGTCTATATATTAAATATACTATATTCTGTTTTATAGGTAAAATGTTAAAATATAATCAAGAATGATCAAACAAACCAACTAAAACTGATGAATTTATTAATCGCTATCAGATTTGCGGTTACTTATTTACATGTACTTTGCATATTTTATTTTGTATCAAAATATATTTGCGACACAACCACAAGAAATACAAATGCTGATGGGAATATTTTTAAATTATGCATGTTATGCTATAGAACCGACCGGAGAGATAGTTCATCTTATGCATATTAGAAGTGAGTTTCAGCAAATTTAATTTACGTTTGAAAATGAACATTTAGAGGGAATAACACTGTTTCGAATTCTTAAATCTTTTTGAATGGCTTAATTATGATAGAATTGTGCACCGATAGCAAATATAAATCGGTTGAGACATATTTTATTTCCATTTCATTTTCTTGTAAAAGTTTCTCATTTAAATTAGTGCTCCGTTTATCATGTAAATTTATTGTAATTTCATTTAAACATTTTCTTTTGTCACAGACCAATTTTTATAAAACATTTAGGCGGTCGATTCAAGTATATAATACGCAATATTTCTTGTTTAGAGGATCTAAACATTTATATCGCATTATATTATATTTATTTAAATGTAAAGAAACTAGTTCTGCAATTTCTCCACGCAACAACTTAATTTAAATGGTTTTTGGTCGCGGTTGAAAGACGAATTATGTTTGTGAAATATTATCATTAATAACAATATGAATTGATTTGGTTGCATTTAAAATAATTCGAAGGTGGTATTTTTATTTAAATTTAATCAGAGAAAAAATGTTTGTTCTTTTCTTTCTTTATTTATTTATTTATTTATTTTATTTTATCTTTTTTTTTGTTGTAAATTCAAATATACTTAACTCTTTACAAGAATGAATATACTTTTAAAGAAAATGGAATCTGAATTATTTTCATTTTTTCATTATAGTTATAAGAAGTTATTTATGAGTTTTCCATTAATAATTATTCAATAAATTGTACGCACTGACGAAAAACTTGTCCCAAAAAAGTCCAACAATCCCAAAACATTCCAACAATTCTACAAAATTCTAAAAAAAATTAAAAAATTCTAGAAAATTCCAAAAAATTCTATTACTCTCTTTCAACCCGAATGAAAATGAAGTATTAGAAAAGTATTGAAATTGAATACTATTCTATTCTATTCAATCCTGTTTTAATACATACTTTTATACTCAATTCAATACTAAATTAAAAAACCTTTGTCGAAAATAGCAATGAATAAAGTATTAAAAATTCAATACTATTTTAATACTAAAATCGATTTTTATTTTTTTATACGGGAAAAATTCCTTCAGTGATGACCCTCTCGAAATTGTATATTGCACGGATTTGAATTTAAAGCATGATACAATAAGTTATTAGGGAAGCAACAAATAGTAAAATTATTCGGCCAAATGCCGGATACAGAATATTCGGCGAGCTATTCGGCTCCGGTTGCGAAAACCGTCCGAAGGACGATTAAGCTGAATAATCATTACAAATTTACAATTTACATGATACTACATTTATTTATTGTTATTAATTTATTCAAATTACATTCATTTATTCGGTATCCGGCTTGTGCCAGAATTACTATTTGTTGCATCTCTAGTCTCTACAATAAATATTTATTGTATCATGGTTTTAAAGCATATTTTTTAAGAAACTTACTATCATTATTTACTCAAAATTTGTTAATCAACTTAAAAAAAAAAAAACTTTTATAGTCTCGTGAAACAAAATGCTTAACATTATATTAAAATATATATAACATAAAAAAAAAATCTTGAATGAATATTTCAATATTGCTACAAATGAAAAGAAGCCTAATTTTATTAATTAAAATCTACTTTAAAATAATAAAAAAATAACAAAATTCAATAAAAAAAAAAATGAACAAAAATGAAAAAACCATCAGCATTAAATTATCATTTTTATGAGCAACAATAATTATATTAATGTCTCTTGCTGTGACATACGAATCTATGTTTATATTTCTCTACTTGAATATCAATGACGTGCACCATTCATTTATTATAATTAATAATTTCTATTTTAAATTAAAACACTGCTGGAACTCAACCGAATATAATTATTATTTATATATCAGTAAAAACGAAAACCGAAAATAAATGCATCGGTCAAATAACCAAAAATCAAAAATGTTTCATCAAATCAACAAAGAATTCATAAAAAAATGGGAAAAATAAAAGAAATATTAAATGATAATAAAATAAAGAAAGAATACAAAAAAAAATTGTATGGGATGATTTGTGTGCACGCTGTGTCTGCCTGCATTGACCTATTTTGCATCATTTCCATAATTTTAATTTTTAGTATAATGTTTTATTAATTAAGAAATTATTAATATTATTGCTGTGGACCAAGAGGCCAAAACTGTGCAAACGAATTAAATGGATAATTTATTATTCGGTTTTTTGTTTTTGTTATTAGATTTGTGGAATTTTTCAATATCAAAATAATTTTTTGGGGAGACAAATGATTTTTCAATTAGTATTCGAGGCGGAGGTACATATTAAAAAAATAACTAAATATATTCTTAAAGCGATTCAGAAGAAGTAATTTAGAGGGATCATGGCATATTTCTCGGATTTTATTTCATTTACAAATATCGTTGTTTAACCCCTGAGAACTTGGTTAACGTAACTTATGTTCAAAATTTCATTGACAATACCAAATTTACCATTTCTACTCTATTTGTTAAAATGTTAATTATAAATCTGTAGCTTAAAATCTCTCATAACGAATATAATTAAGAATTTCTATTCTGAAAACCCTATAGTTATTTGTTTATTTTTGATATGCCAATATACAGCACGTGTACATATATACACAACATGTATTCAGGACAACAGATGCATAGTTTATTCCGAAAATATAATGACCCAGAGTGCCCATATCAATCGACATTGAATTTTATATATATATATAACATATAGGGCTATACTATAATAACATTTCTCTTACTCTCTATAAATAATCGCTATTCTGGTAACATTATACCTTGACCTATAAATTCTACTATTGGACTTTCATATTTGTTGCACACAATTCATTTATGTATATAGTTTTCCATCCGAAAATACAAAAAATTTCTGAACCATAAAGCACCTTCTTTTCGAAAACTATTAAATTTCACATTTAAATTATGTTGCAAAGCGAATTTTTTCAAAAAAAATTGACCTGACGCAAATCCTCGCAGTGTGTATAATATTTATACAGATTAGAATGATTGCTGCTGCTGTGCGTGCTCTATGGAAATGTTTAATGTTACAGAAAATTTACAAAATAGAGAGAAAAAAAAAGAATAAAATATATAAATATCGAAGGGTCAGTTTTCGCTTTTATATATAATCCAGAATACACAAAACATATTCGGACATTTGAAAATAGCATTTGATGAACAAAAGGATAATAATATTATTATGAATTTGCAACGCATTTTCCTATCATAGATTTATACTATTCGTGTTCGATGGTACCTTACCATTTTATCTGGTATATTCATAAAAAATAAAATAGAAATTGAAGAAAAAAAAAAACAATAACATAATATTGCTGATTTTTTTGTTGCTTTTATTATATTCGTTCCATTGAAAGATCAATGTAGAAAAAAAAAATGCAGTGATCGCATTGCAAAGATATAAAAATAAAAAAATCACCGTTCAATGATAGATTATTTCGTTGGATATGTGACAAAGATTTTTTCCTTTTGATAATGACAAACGTTCAATATTATTGAAATTTTTTATTTCTTACGTTTTTATATTTTTCTCAACATCTTTTCGCATTATATATATTGTTCGGCTTGGTGTTATATTTATTGTTATTATTTATGATGTTTGTTGCGGTCAGTTTGATTTGTTTGCACTTTTGTGCAAAATAGCTCTGGTATGTTTTTTTTTTTTTGTTTTGTGTCAATTGTTCTTTCTTTCTTTTATTTATATATATAAATTGTTAAACTGTCCGTGAACAAGACAAAAGACAAGTTTTATTTTTTTTTATCAGAAAATGTCATTCGAAGAGATATCGCTTCGATATCATTTACCAATATTCAGCTTAAGATTCAGATATGGTGGAATTTGATTTTTTATTTGTCAATTTATATGAGAAAAATGTTAGTTTTAGATTCATTGGGTGTGCATTGATTGTGATTAAAAATAAAATCTCTGGGGGCTTAATTTTAAGAATTTATCCAAGTTTTTTTTCTTCTTATTTTTATTAGAAATAAGCGAAAAATACTATTTGTATGAAGATTTTTTTTGATAAGTAGATAAACTCAGTTCTTAGCTTGGATTTGAGTCATCGTATTTTCTCAAAAAATTCAATTTTTCTTAGAAACCGATA